>VCAZ01000183.1:0-230061 GCA_005784505.1 Bagarius yarrelli | reverse complement strand
AACTAAAAGATACGACACTCACGCAAGTCCTATCCACCTGCTTGGCTCCCAGTGAGACACCGCTCGATTTTAAAATACTACTTTTAACTTTAAAGCTCAAATGTCTTGCCCGCGTACTTGAGCGAACTTCTATTGTCTTATGTTCCGCCACTCCTACTTCTACAAGGTGAGCTGCCTGTCAGTACCGCGCATTATACCCCTACAGCAGGGGGAGCCTTTTCCTTACAGAGCCCCATGCTATGGAATAGCCTCCCTAGTGTTTCGGAATCAGACACGTCTCGTGTTTAAGTCCAGGTTAAAACTACTTAGTTAATCAAGCATTTTTGTATTGATTCCCCTTAGATAGGAGCGACTGGGGACTCATTGGTATTGTATATGGTATCTTCTTTTAGATGCTGTCCTCCCCTCCTATTGATCACGGTGTTGATGATGAAGCTCTGTTTGCTACTATCTGTAGCCCTCAGTCTGTGTTTCCCTCTGGGCTCCTTTTACTTATGTGACCTATTATCTTGCCGAGTCCATCTTGCACTCTCCCATTATTCATTTATCATCCAAACCGTGTGATCATTGTCACTTAACTGTTTTTCCGTCTTTTGCTTCCTTCCCTCTCTCTCTTCTCTCTCTCTCTCTCTCTCTCTCACTGTTGATTTACAACGCCACAACGGAGCTGCCGGTGATCCAGACCCACCTCGCCCGGTCCTGTGGACCCTTCCCTGGACCACCCAGCGATGATGCATCCCGGCGATCTAGACGACCCACTTCACCATAAAGACGTCCGCTGCTCGCTAAGACTATGATTATAATTGTTAAACCCCAATGTACCACATAATCCCTGCTCCTGTTCTCACCAAATGAGGCTGGGTCCCTGTTGATCTGGTCCTCTCAATGTTTTTCCTATCTCTCTCATGATTTTTTCCTGCCACCGTCGCCCCGCTGCTCATCGGACAAAACGGATTCTGTTTAATTCGTTTCATAATTCTCAATTGTAAATCTGCTTTGTGACAATCACCTTGTAAAAAGCGCTATACATAAACCTCGTTCCCTCTTGGGATCTATCTGTGGTCCTCCAGGGCGACCCATTCGACCCTTGCAGTCGGCAGAACTGAAGACGCTTTGCTGACTACCTTACCAGCAGACTCTCACGTTGTTCTGAGACCTAGGCCGGGCTACGTGCCCAAGGTATCCACCACTCCCCTTCGGGATCATGTGGTGACCTTGCAAGCTATTCCCCCTCAGCAGGTAACTCCCGACCTGTCTTTGTTGTGTCCGGTAAGGGCCCTGAGGGTGTACCTGAACTGCACACGGAGCTTTAGATGCTCTGATCAGTTCTTTATCTGCTATGAAGGAAGTCAGAAAGGGGACGCTGTCTGAAAACAAAGGATCTCCCACTGGATAGTGGAAGCAATCCTTGAGACCTACAAGACCAGGGGTCTACTCTGCCCCCTGGGGGTGAAGGCTCACTCCACCAGGGGCTTGCTGCCACATCAGCCCTGGCAAATAGGGCTTCACTAGCGGACATATGTAGAGCTGCAGGTTGGGCTACTCCCCCACATATTCGCTAGGTTTTACTTACAGATGGAACCCTGTCTTTCAGAGTCTTTTCGGTGCCTAGACTCTGGGGATGGGGGGTGTAGTGTTGCCACTGGCGCCCCTCCCCTTCTTGGGTAAGATTGCTCCCTTGGGATCTGCATGGGTCTGTTCCTGACACAGGACCGCCTCTTATCTTTCCATCAAGCTGCCCCCCTAGCCAGTCCAGCGGAGGGACAAGCCGGGGACACCAGAGCTAGGTGGTTCCTCCTGGGAACCCTAGCTAGGTTAGTTCCACATGTAGTGGCTCCTCTGGCGGCCCCAGTGTGTTTTTCCACTCAGGTAAGTGTTTGCGGTACAGTGTTTTCCTCTCCCTGGAAGCTTTCTAGGTCTTAGGTCCTTTCCTAATTCTCTGCCTTGTGTCAGTCCTTGGGTGACTCTTCACATACTACCCCCCAAGCTGGAATGATGTGATCTCCGTAGGGGCCTGGTTTCCAGCGTGATATGTGATATGTACATATATAAGGTGAGTGTTATGAAAAGGTTAACGCTGTGGATTCTGCCTACGATAGCCCTCCCCCTTGTGGGAGGGGGATAGGCTCCCAGGCTGCTGGTGGGTCATGAGGTTGAGTAAGGCTGCGCTTCAACACACTGGTTCCTGTTGGCACTTACCTTCGGTATACCCAGCACGTGCATTTGGATGGGACCCCTAGTGTCGTACCGACAGACGTGAGTGAGCACAGAAAGGGAACGTCTCGGTAAACCCTCGTTCCCTGATCGGGGACGTTGTGTTCCTCATGCCACTGCGCTGGGCTGCTCCTGGGGAGTCATCATTCGGCTCCTCAGGACAGAACGATGAGCAGTATCGCAGCCGCTTTATTTATACCAGAAGTACGGGACGTTACCGGCTATGCTTGTCCAATTTCATTGGCCTTTTCAAATTAGATCAAAGGTATTCGGGCTCCCAAAACATGACCCCTAGTGTCGTCACTAGACACAACATCTCCGTTCCCTCCATCAGGGAACAAGGGTTACCAATAACAATGGTTATGTCTTTTACTGTTGCACTTGACTGAGTGTAATCAGGAAGCTTACTATTAGCTACATGTGGGCCTAGAACTAAAACCTCTGTCTTATCAGGGTTAAGCAAAAGGAAATTGCTTAACATCCAGTCTCTTATTTTCTTTACACATTGCTCAACTTTATTAAACTGGCCTTTCGCATCTGGCCTAGCTAAGAAATATAGTTATATAGGTGTGAAATAGTGATATAGATGTATCATCAGTGCAACAGTAAAAACTAATATCATGCTTACCAATTATGTTGCTTAGAGGAAGCATGTACAGAAAAGAAGGACTGCTCCTCTCGAGTCTGCCAAGCCACCGCGACAGTTCAAGATAGCCGACAAGCCAGAGACTGCTCACCTCAAGCCTGCCAAGACACAACCTCAGTCTAAGATGCAGCTTGCCCACCTTGAGCCTGCCAAGCCACAGCTACAGTTCAAGATGGTCGACAAGCCAAATACTGCTCACCTTGAGCCTGCAAAGCCAAAGACGCAGTCCAAAGTAGCATACAAGCCACATCATGCTCACCTCGAGTCTGCCAAGCCACAGTTCAAGATGGTTGACAAGCCAGAGACGTATCACCTCCGGCCTTCCAAGCCACTGCAACAGTTCAAGATGGCCAATAAGCCAGAGACTGCTCACCCCAAGCCTGCCAAGACACAACTGCAATCCAAAATGGCCAACAAGCCACAGCTTGCTTACCTTAAGCCTGCCAAGCTACAGCCACAGTTCAAGATCGCCAACAAGCCAAAGACTGCTCACCTTAAGCCTGCCAAGCTACAACGTCTGTTTAAAATGGCTGACAAGCTAGGGACTGCTCACCTTGATACTGCCAAGCCACAGCCACCATCCAAGATGGGCAACAAGCCAGAGACTGCTCACCTCGAGCCATCCAAGCCACAACCACAGTTCAAGATAGCTGACAAGCCAGAGACTGCTCACTTTGAGACTGCCAAGCCAAAAACACAGTTCCAGATCGATGACCGCTGTTGTGATTCTGTTTGTTGAGCTATGTCAAGCTAAGTGTATTGTACTCAAGTTCATGTTTTCTATTTCTGTTTAAATCTAGTCAATTTAACTGAAGCTAAGCCAAGCTAAACTATGCTAAGTTATGTCTAGATTAGTTTATGTTTATTGTTTTGCCACATGTAAATAAGCTGCACCTTTGGGTTCTAAAATACTATTTACCCCAGTGGGATTTATTACAGTTACAAAGGGTCTCACAAAGACAAAGAGAAACTTTATTTCAATTTTGGTCATAAATTTTTTATAAATGTGTTTTATTCTTGTAATAAAATTTTAAATTCTCTAAAAATGTCTTGGAAATTTAACTTTGGGAATTTAAGATTTTAATTCTGTGTAAATCTCTGAACCGCAGAATCAAGATTAAATCACAATGTGAAATTAGGCTGCTGGGCATTTTTACAGTACCTTCTGAAAAACAGAGAGATGGAGGAACGTGTTCATATTAACAATCAGTGGTGTTGTTTACTGATAGTGTGTTATTTGGAACTTTCCCTAGTAAACTCTATGCCTTTTTTTAGCTAAACTGATTTAATGTTTGAAACCTGCCAAATGCAAACTTTGACAGATCTCTTGCATGACATCATAAACACACAGGAAAGCACACATCCAGACAAGGTTGCAGGACACATCCAGACCACTGCAAGTTGCATTATGTACTCCTTACTTACCTCTATGTTACATACCCTAAAAGGGAAAAAAACATACTGGACAAGGTTTACAGTAGACTGAAGAAGACATTAAAGTCCAGAACGCAGCACCAAGAGTCCTTACTAAAACTAAAAGATATGAGCACATCTCCCAGTGAGATACCGCATTGATTTTAAAATACTACTTTTAACTTATAAAGCTCTAAATGGTCTCGCGCCGTGAACTTCTAGTGTCTTACCTTCCGCCACACCTACTTCGATCAAAGGATGCAGGCTGCCTGTCAGTACCGCGCATTATAAAAACTACAGCAGGGGCAGAGCCTTTTCTTACAGAGCCCCAAAGCTATGGAATAGCCTCCCTATGTATGTTCGAGAATCAGACACAGTCTCAGTGTTTAAGTCCAGGTTAAAAACGTATATATATTTAATCAAGCATTTTGTATTGATTTCCCTTAGGTAAAGGAGTAGATCTGGGGGACTCATGCGGGACTCAACTCTTTTCACAAATGATATGAATTAATTTGTTTTACCTTAATCCTTGGTTTAATTGTCTGTACAGACACGGTGTTTAGGAAGCACGCCTGCTTCGAGGTGTTCTTCTCCTACAAGAACTGCATTTAAGTGTTCCAAAGACTTTAGTGGAATTCTTGAACCTAAATTCTACTTCCCCAAATTCAATCATTCTTTTTTTCCAAAAGGATACTTATTGTAAATTACAATTTACAATAAGTCTTTGTCATTCCTCTGTTCTCCTTCCACCAATTGCCAATTTTTGTGGTCGAACAAAGTACAGATGTGGAGTCACATCTGGGGTGCCAGGAATTGTTGTAGAAATTTCCCTGACACAAATAAATAAAATTAAATGAGTTGAGCTTTGAATAATAAGAGAACAAAGTTTTTATCAGAAATCCAATGGTGCCTCTGTCGACAAGCAAGACTTTTCTAATGCACACAGTCTAATTATTGACAAAATATCTATAGTGTCAAAACAGCTGTTTGCCAGGTAAACCCGAGACTGCAACAGATTAAAGGAAACCAGAAACTTTTCGGTGTAATGTCTGTTCTTGTAGTAGGAGACTTTCAACAGTTATTTTCCCCTGGAAGGGCAAAACCACTGTGTGTGTATGAGGACCATGTGCAAGATTTCTGGAAAGATAATTTTTAAAATATAACAATAACACAGATCATGAGACAGAAAGACGAATTTGCTTCTGAGAGTGAAACAGAAGAATGAGAGCTATGCTGATGCCGACAGTGGCATGATAGAATCTGTCATAAAATCGTCTAATAAAGTGGTTCCCTCTGATGCAATACAAATCTATGCAACTTATAAAGAGGTGGACAACCACAACACAGAAGCCATAGACTCACATTTTTCAGATATCATTGCTATTAATGCAGATACTTATAGAAAATATCCACGCACAGATCATATGAAAAGGAAATGTGTACCATATAAGGGAGAATCTTATTGACACATTAAATATTGCTACTGGTGCATGTGTAATGCTTACTTGAAATATTGATGTGGAGGATAAACTGGTAAATGTCACTTTTGGTAAGGTAGCAACCATAACAATTTAGACCAAAGACAGTGTTCCATTTGTGCAAATAATTGGTCTGAACCTAGATAATGCAAGCGCTGGATAGAAATACCAACAAATCAATCAATTAACCTGACAAAATTGTTTACTTTGAAAGATTCAAGGAACTAATATAAAGGAGCAAGATAGTTCGTAGGCAATTATTAATGAAGTTTGCTTTTGCATACACCGTTTTTTGTTTCAAGACAAAAAATATACACAACCAATTATCACTGTGACAACTGTAAACAACCTTCTTTTGGATTCTTTGTTTATTACAAGCTCACACTCATATGTCAAAGCAAGGGCTATAAATCTTTTACATGTTCAATCAGATTTGTTTATAGCCCACATGTCATCTTCAGACACTCTCTGTTAATTATGATGTCACAGCTATTTTATCAGGGCCCCCCCCCATGCAATTTGCACACATTTTACAATGTCTTTCACCATTACATAATCGCAAAACACTTGCTCTTTTAGCTAATTGAATGGGGTGCATGCAGGTCAAAGCTCATGTATACACAAGTCCACTTGATTGCATACATTTGTAAACACAACATAAATGTCCAGTGTCACCCAGTTGAGTAACTCTAGTTTCTGGTTCCTCTCAAGGTTTCTTTCTCATAGCACCTCAGGTAGTTTTTCCTTGCCACAGTTGCTTAATAGAAATTAATATAAATTAATTAAAAGTTTGCAATTTATATTACAATGTTTATATATTTTGTAAATAATGTTTAATGTCCAACTGACTACAGGGATTGGGAATTTTTGGAAAAGGCTTGGCTGTGCCATCATCTGAAGTAACATAATGTCACTATACTACCCATCATGCACTTTTATTTTACTCTACTGAGCAATTTGATATTTCACATGGCCTTATGGGTTAAATTTTATGACTTTCTATATATTTTAATAGGCCTGACTTTGACGTCACCTGACATTACATGATGTCACTATAATACCCAGAAAGCAATTGCCGTTTCTGTGCTGAGCATTTTAATACATTACACGACCATTATTGGTTAAACTTTATGACTCCGACCATTTTGGGGTGGGGAGTGGCTGTGACGTCATGTGGTATCACCTGATGTCGCTATAATACGCTTCATGTAGTTTTCCATACTGTGCTGAGCATTTTGATATGTCACATAGCCATTTTGGTTAAACGTTATAATTCCACCAATTTTTGGGTGGGGAGTGGCCTTGACTTCACATGACATCACAGAAACGTGATGATAATACTCATCATGCACTTCTCTTTACTATGCTAAGCGTTTTGATATGTCACATGGCCATATTGGTTAAATTTTATGACTTCACTCATTTTTGGGTGGTGCGTGGCTGTGACATTATATGAACTACATTACATTTACATTTACAGCATTTGGACAGAAGTAAGGAGTAAGCGGGGAGAAAAACTGAAGAAAAGGACTGATAAAGAAAAGTCAGATGAAAAGAGTACAGAAAGTATAAAATGTATCATAAGCTTTGGGGATCAAGGTGAGTTAAGCAAAATTAACCCATTAAAACCAACAAGGATTAAGGAACAAAGATATAGGAGATATTGAATTTGCTAAAATCCTCTATGATGGAAACCTGTTAGGTGGATTCAATAATGAAGAGCAAGCAAGTAAAGAACTTAAATTAAAAGACATAGAAGGGATTCAAATAACCAGCTGAAATAGAGTGGGGGGAAATAAAAGATGGGACCAAAGAGGGATTATATTTGGTTTTTCTCTTAATTAAGGTACTGAAGAGTTTAAAATACCTTAAAGGGAGGGAAGATAATGAATGTGCAAAGGATGAAGTCAATTTCAGAGGAAATCAGAAAGGATACTGATAATAGAATTTCAAAGGGAGGAAATCCCAAAAAGAGTAATGATGGCTGTGATGAGTTATGTGGTAAGAGAGCATATTCCAGGACCAATGAGGTGTTTGGCTATGTGGCAACAAGATGTAGGGAACAGTGTAGGTGTGCAAGGTGTGGAGGAAACCATGGGTTCAGTAACATCCTCGAGACCTTCGTCTGAGAAGAGAGTGGTGCGGTCCTTCTCCGGAAGGACGCGATTGAGTCTGTCCACCGGGCCGAGATGAAGCAGGGGTTTTACAGCCCCGACTTCATTATCTCTAAGAAAGGGGGGGGGTCGGGCAAGCCTATCCAACACTGCAATGGTTGCATATATTAACCATTAGGGTGGTGTATGCGTCCGTTGCATGTCACAACTTTCCTGTCATCTTCTGCTGTGGGGCCAGCACAGGCTCAGGTCTATATGTGCCACTCACATCCCAGGCAACCTCAAGTGTGCAGCAGACACATTCTCACGTGGGGGTGAGTGGAGGTTCCCCCCACAGATAGTCCAGCTAATTTTGAAATCGGTTTGGCCAGGCACAGGTTGATCTGTTCGCCTTGGTGGAATTGACTCATTGCCAGGTGTGGTTTTCCCTGACCTCGGCATGGATGCACTGGCACACAGCTGGCACGAAGAGTCTCATTGCACAGGTTCTGTGCAAGGTCAAAAAGGACCAGGAGCACGTGGTGCTCATGGCGCCTTACTTGCCCAACAGGACCTGGTTCTCCGAGCTGGTCCTGTTGGCAGTGACTTCTCCCTGGCCAATTCCGCTGAGTAGGGACCTTCTCTCCCAGCGAAGTGGCACAATCTGGCACCCACCCCCTGGCACAGTGTTCCCTATCTCCCAGACTACCAGCGTTGAATAAACTGGAAGGTGACTATCTGAAAAGCTTCACTGGGGATCTCGCCTACACTATTTTCTCCTACCCTTCTGGTAGGTCATGAGCTTGAGTAAGGCTGCACTTCGACACACTGGTTCCTGTCGGCACTTACCTTTAGTAGACCCCTGACACTGGCCAGCGCAGTGGCATGTTGTATAGGACCCCTAGTGTTGTAACTTGACACAACGTCGAAGTAAACGACAGATAGAAAACGTCCCGGTTACATATGGTAACCCTCGTTCCCGGATGGAGGGAATGAAGACGTTGTGTCCCTCATGCCACTGCACCGGACCATCCCAGGCGAGTCATCTTCAACACCTCATTCAGAGCAATGAGCAGTTTCGGTCTATTTGTACCCGAAAGTCCTGGGCAAGACCGGATATGCAAATTCTGCTGGTCCAATTTTCATTGGCCTTTTTAAAATATGTCAGAGCTAATTCAGGCTCATAAAATGTGTCCTCGAATGTCGTCACTCGACACAACATCTCCGTTCCCTCTATCAGGAAACGAGGGTTACCATATGTAACGGAGACCTTCAGTGGAATGCAAAGTCTCTGATAGCAAATACACAGGAATTCAAGCAATTCAAATAAGAATTAAGTATAAAGCCAGATGTAATGTGTGTTCAGGATATGTGGCTGAAATGCTTAGATTTTGTTTTTAAGGGGTATAGTAATGTCCTGTTGGGAAAAAAAATTAGGGTGGCATGAGCAACACACAGGTGTAATGAAGCAATAATGAATAACTGATAATAATATATACATATTGAGAGTAGCACTAAAAAGAAAGAAAAGAACTAAACCTGATGTTAATTAGGGCAGATAAAAAGAAAAATAGGGACAATGTGCTATCAAAATCTACAATATAACAAGACATAGGTGTGTGTAAACAACAAATTAGTATAGATAAAATAGTCAAAATCAAAGTGGTACTGGGGGGGAAAAATTTGATTAAAAGGCCCCATAATGACCTAAAGGTTCTGGAAGTGTAACCCACACTCCTGTGGGACCACAATGTATTTTGTACTAGAATAATCAACCAGAATAATTTCATCCTCAGCATTGGGGCTAGTAGGGGAGGATAGGAGTGAAGGAAAAGGAGGAAGGATTTATAGAAGAGAAGATTCGTCAGAAGAAAACAGGGGTGGTGACAGAATGAGAGAGGAGACACACTGTTTATTGGAACCTGTGACAAACTTCAACAAAGATGTTTAACACCAGTAGCAGTACCAGCTTTTTCAGTGGTATCATAAAGGACCACAAGGTCGGTTTGAGTTTCAACATCGCAGGTTCGGGGAGCAAAAACTAGACACACAGGTGAGGTGGTCTAGAAAAACTCCCCAGTCAAGCAGGGCAGTTAAGAACGGCACACCGGTCAGATGTATTCTATACGTTTAGCAGTTAAATGAGCTAGAGTGAGAAACAGAGAAAAGAGTTTAAAGTATTGAAGTATCATGATTCTTATACAATACAGTCTTAAAATAGATAAGTAAGTGTAAACTGCGTGAACAACTTGGTGCTAAATTTAAAAAATAATTAAAGAAAACTAAATAGATGATTCTAGATTAAACTAACAAAATAGATGATTGTGAAATATACCTTAAAAGTAGTTTAAGCAATAACAAAAAATTTCTATAAAAAGAAGAGTAAATAAAATGAAACTTATGCATTGTCAGCAGATAAATGTTCAAAGTTGAAGATTCAAAAAATCCACAGGGAAAGGGTCTCAGTTTGCAGGCAAGTCAGGGGGAAGGTCCAAAAGATAAAAATATATGGAAAAAGTGGAAAGATTTAACTAAAGGACAGTTGCAATGGCCAGAAAGTGGAACATTTAATGAAAAGATATGTCAAAAAATTAAGAATAGAATGTCGTGGTGAAGCAAAGAAAGAAACAACAGAAAAGAAGCTGCAGATTGTAGAGTGGTTTAAGACAGAAGGACAAGAAAGGCGAGAAAGACAAATGGCTGAAAGGGAAAAGGAAATAGGGAGCAGTACAAACCACCACATAATGAAGGCCATGCACTGAGGCCAGTGGGGTTCTACCCTGCTTTGAACAGAATAGATGAGGAATCAGGACAAGAAATAGGCGTGGAAATATTGTGGGAAGAATAACACAGAGGGCAGTAGAGAGACCTGAGACCCATCCAAATGAAAGCCCAGAAGAGATGATAAGCCATATAGCCAGTTCAGATCCAAACAGAATAAACGATTACTGTGACGAGGAATGATGGAGAAAGGAAAACCACAAGGAAATTAACAGACGAAGATTGTACATAGAAATACACCAAAACTACCAGTCTGGCATGAAATATCACTCTACGAAGTATAACAAAGGCTCACTAAACACCAGACACAATAAAGGTCAAATGACAGAGCCAAGAGCAGAGAAAGGACAAGAGATAGAAAATTGCAGAGACAGAAAACCCAAGAGAACTGAGTCAAGGAAGTGAGGAAGAAGAAGTGTGTGAAGCAAAGAATGAAGGAAAATGGATGGAAATACATGGAAGAGTTAAAATGATACCTGAAGATAGACAAGATAAGAGAAGAGAAATAAAAAGCATGGTAAGGGAGCAAAAGTCATTGGTGAACAAAGGATAGGAGATACTAGAGCAAATGAAGAACAGAGTACACCTCGCAGGATGCAGGAATTAGTAACATCACAATAGCAGATGCTCGGAAAAACCACAAAGATAAGCCACAAACAACAACAAAAGACAGAAAAAGTGAGAACGAAAGTATGATGCAATAAATACTTCGGCTACAGTACTCAAGGAAATAAGAGAACTTCATGAGCAGCAAATGCAGAGAAAAGATGAAGAAGGTGTGCAAAGTAAAAATGTCAGAAGGAGGACTAATAAATCTAAGAGGGGTCGTGGTGGAGGAAGTAAAAGTCTTTCTGGAATACACATGCAGACACTGTATCAGAAGAAAAAAGATGAAAGAATTATGAAGGTGACATAGAGGATGACCAATTTACACACTATCCTTTAATAATAAAAGGAGAAAAACATCATTATGTTGCCTGGACATTTATGGATGTAACAGGTTTAATAAACAGATTGCCAAATGTCTGTGATGGAGGTCAGAAATGCATAACACGATTCAGGGAGCATACTACTGGACTTCACGTGGCTGTAGGGGATGTGAAAGCAATACTATCCCAAGCATTGGGAAAAGCCAGAATGGCTGAAACATTTCACCAAGCTGGACAAAAAGCAATGGCAGACGACCCACACCAAGACCAGAGAACTCTCAGGCCCTACAGAAACAGCATCTGGGAAAAAACTTAAACTTGAAGACAATGAAGGTGTTGCTCAGTTTATCCTTAAACTCTAGAGTGCATGGGGAGAAGAGATGGTTGCCCGCTGGAATGAAACAACTGCAAGTAAAGCCTTATTCAGGCTGATGCTGAAAAGCTCACTACCCACAGAAGTGCAAGATCAACTGGAAACAGTGGTAGGGTTAAGTTCAATGCCATGGTCCACATTTTAAGACAACGTGATTCATTATACAGAACTACACTGAAAGCAGAAAAAAGAAGTGAGAAAAGCAGCAGAAAACTTATTAGTGCAACTCCATAAAGCCCAACTGGGAGAGCTGACACAAAACCAACAAGAACTACAAGAGAAGAAAAAAGAAGGAGCTGCCAAACAAGCAGCCCTCTTGGTAGCAGAGCCTCAAACACAGACAGCAGCACCACCACCACCTCAAATCATAAATCAAGCAGTACCCCAACCTCCAGTTATGTACCAAACATCACCTTATCAAGTACCGATGACACTTGAAGGGTATCAAATGGGACCATACCCCCAGCCACCACACAGTAGAGGCCGTGGAGGAAGAGGAATTTTCATGGGAAGGCCCCCACCTAGAAACAACATGACACACGGAACAAGATGCTGGAATTGTAATGACCCACGGCATTTGATTAGAAACTGCCCATACATGCAAAATGACACACAAGGAAGACCAAATATGGGTTCCCCAGAAATGGAAACACAAGCAAAATCAACAAGGAGCAGAAATGGCCAATGGATGGGTCCACAGCAACGAGAACGAATGCCAGTGCCGCCTGGGGGAGGCCCAACGGGGCCAAACCCAACACACATGTGAAGGTGCCCAGAGAACCCCGTGGGGGAGCTGATGCAGTGTACCACCTTGCTGCATCCCGCACAAGAACCAACAATCTTGGCGGAAATTTGGATCGAGTTAACAGCATCATTCCTGATGGCTTCTCTGAAAAAAACATTATGAGCCTCAATATATAACATTTGAAGGACTTACAGTACAATCACCCTCAATTTATTCAACAGATGTACCAGCAAACTGAATAGGAAGAAATGTACTCTGTAAATTAGGAGCAAAAATACATTGTGGTCCCACAGGAGTGTGGGTTACACTTCCAGAACCTTTAGGTCAACAACACGTGGTTATGGAAAAAGAAAATGAACATTTGACAATGTATACTGGCTAGAACTGGAAGAAAGAACCACAACAAATGTGTAAAAAACTTACACAGAATGTTAGCCATGGCTAACATTTATGCGACCAGACTGCAGAGAACGAAGGGACCCCTGGCATTGCACACTAATGTAGGATAAAAGAGGCAGAAGTCCAGGCATAAAATATAAAGATAACTAAAATCATAGTTGGACAACAAGGAGTGGCAGCACAAACTACCACCAGAGATCAAAGACTGGTATCAAGTACAAAATGCTGCTCCGCATGTCACCCTGATGATCGGGCAGGGTTTTGAATCTAAAGATTTAGGACAGATGGTTAGGGATTCGAGACAAGTGAAAGAGTAGACACCAACAAATAACCTATACATACATACATACGTCACCAGACAAAAAGTATCTTAGAATATCACAGGTCACCACAGAATACACAACAGCCACACAAGTGATGGTTAGCAGGAAAGTAGGAATTCGGACAGAGACAGAAATAGAAGCACAAATGTCACAACAAACAGAGAACAAGAATTAACTGAACAAGAGAAAGAGGGAGGTGAGGTTCCAGAGCAATTATGGACAAAACACCAAACAAACGTAGGGCTAGTGAAATCAGCAGGGTTAGTGAAGTTACAAACAAAACGGAATGTGAAACTACCTTACCAGAATGTGAAACCGAATGTGAAACTACTTACTTACTACTACCTTACCTAACAAGCATTGGATGGCATTCGGCCTTCAATAGAAGGTTTAGTAGAAGCAGGAGTTCTGATACCCACTAGAAGCCCTTGCAACACTCCAATTTTTTCAGGGAGAAAAAAACAAATTCAGATAAATAGCACATGATTTAAGACCAGTAAATCAAGTGGTAGTGGCAGAAACATTAGTGGTACGAGATCCACATACATTATTGTCAAATATTCCAGATGGAACAAAATGAAGAGACAGAAAAGTATTTAAAAGCGAGAGCAGATCTAAGGCCAGAGCTGTTGGAAAATGCTAAATACATCTTCTTTGTAGATAGTTTATGCACAAGTGAGGGCAATAAAGCTGGGTACGCAGTCATGGAATACGTCAAAGAAGCAGACTCTTTTTAAGTTGCAGTAAGCGCAGCAATACCACAACCATGCTCCGCACAATTAGCAGAATTAAGGGTCCTAACAGCAGCCTGTAAGTTAGGAGCAGGACAAGAGTGTCATGCTTTTGGAGTAATATGGGCACAAAGAGGGTTTTAGGGGCAGACGGATCAACAGTAACACATGGACCAGTAATATCCAAACTATTAAGGGCCATGATGTTACCTAAAGCATTAGCAATCGTTAAGTGCATGGCACCATAAAAAAGATTGATTTACTTGTTACTAGGGGTAGCAGCACTGCAGCAGATGAAATGGCTTAAAAAAGCAGCCGTAGGAAACACTCATGTGATGGCACTATTATAGTAAGAAGAGCAAAACCTGGTACAACTGAATGTAACAATAGATGATATCAGAAGATATCAAAAGACAGCGAGTTCGGAGGAAAAACAGTTATGGAAGAAGTGAGGGGCTGTATTAGAACTTAGCACAGGAGTATGGAGAAGTTGTGACGGAATTTGTCTACCTTCTACTGCTCTCCTTCCAATGTTAATAAAAGATGCACACGGAGTAGACCACTGCAATAATAGGGAGGTTGCAACTAAAATGAGAAAAGAGTGGTGGTCACCATATTTTGCAGCAATGATGGACAGACAGACCAGGTCCCTCAAACAGAGAAGGCCCAGCACGACACACACAAGCAAAGACAAAGTGAAAAGAAGACAGACGTGCAACTGACAAACTCAAAGAGCAAGGAAAAAAGAGGACAGTTAGTCCACTACTGAACAAACAGAATTTGCAGGGCTTAGTGAAATAACCGCAGAACAAAGTGACAAGCCTAGTGAAAAACCTGGAAGTGAACCCCTAGAAAGTGGAAAGTCAATCACACTTATTTACCTAAAGAAATTTTTGATTATAACCCTGGTCCAGAATTTGCCTTAAGTCAATTTATGACAATTGATACAGAACAGAAAAAATAAGAAAATGGCCTTAATTACCAAAAGAAGACATACAGAAAAAGATAGTAGGGGCACTTTTAATATTTATATTGTGACACTAGGAAAGCTAAATGTCGTACATCCAAACCAACTAAGGTTGGCTATACCAAGCCTAAGAGCAGGTACACTGCCCATAGCTGATGTGTTTTGGTATTGTGGAGGTAATGTAGTAATGCATCTCTAGCATGGAATATGTGCCCCAGTAGTATTAGAGGGAAGATTGACTGTATACCCACTAGATAGTGAGAAAATTGCAGCACAACTGGCACCCTCAAGCACTGACAACTGTCCTAAGCAGAAAAGACCTAAAACCCAACCTAGACATAAGAGAGGTGCGGAAGAAGTAACTAAATTGATTAAAGAAATAGGGGGTTATACTACATACAATAAATACTTAAAACCAGGGAAGACCACTTAAATCACTTAAAAAAATGGGGACCAGACCCATATGTAAATGTTGACTGGAGAGAGATACCAATTGGTGTTACTGAAGGTAATTTTGCGCAGAGACTTTCTTCCGGAGCATGGATTTTCTTTTTTCCACACGTCCAGATAACACGCAATGTCAAATGGATTAATTACATATGGTATAATCAACAGCGCTTCATTAATCATACCATAGCTGCACTAGGTCTAATCTCAGAACAGTTACACGCTACTACCATAATGACAGTTCAAAACCGCTTCGCATTAGATATGATGTTTGCCACATGTTTCAGCAGAAATGCTGCACCATTGTTCCACTAGCTACCGACTATACTGCTGGAACGTATGGCAGCGGAAAGGGATGAGATGATTAGGAACAATGCAGACAAAGAACCAAGTTGGTTTGACTGGCTTTTCTCCTTAAGCTGGTTAGCAGGACGTGCTCGAATAGGCACAACCATTCTTATTGTATTTATGGTGATTGCACTTATATGCTGTTGTGGAGTTCCATTAGTACATTCTATAATTGCTAAGGCGGCTCAGACAATGTTTGATAAAACCGAACATGCACTAAGGTCTACAAGAATGACTTTATTATTTTGTAAATACCACAAAGAATGTATAGATTACCATCTAAGAGTTGGATGAGATATGATTTTATGAGAATATAGTATTTCTTTGTTGTTGTGCTGTGTGTTCTGTGCAGTTCAGCATCGCATCCTGAGATATGCCTATGTCCAAATGGAACCCTGCTCAGATAGTTTCCTGTACAGGGTGGCTGAGGACAAGGGACCTCTTATTCAAAGTTGCAAGGCCTGCTGGATGACAGCAGTTGAATTAGTACATGATGGAATTGTGCAAAATGTGTGGTATTCCTACCCGACTGAACAAGAGTTTTTTTACGGTAAAAAAAAAAGGACCTACAGCCTTTATCCATACTTTTTTTAAATGCAGATATAATCAGATATAATGGAATATGGATGCACCATGAACAGAAGGATACATATTGGCTAGACAAAGGAATGAGTCTCGAGGTACAGACATTTACAGTACGTCGTTTATCTCCTTAGCACATGCATATGGAACTCGCACAGGACATGCTTTTTTGTTGTTTTGTCATATTCAACAACAAACAGTTTTTAATGTTGTTACAGTGTCCTTTTGTGGATATGAGTTATGGGCAACACAGTCGAAGTCATTACTGACATGGCTACAGAAATTGTCTCGATGGCCAATTTATTATGAAGTCGACACTTGTCATAACATTATAGCCATTGTGTATGCCTACGAGCGATACGATCACAGACTGTGCAAGAAAATATGGGCTGCTTTACAAGATGGCAAGAAACTACGCATTCATCTACCTTATTGGATTCACGATCTGTATCTGTAACCAGGTACTGGTAGGCTACTACAGGCAAACAAACTGTACTTGACTGGAGCATCGACTTACTTATTTTTAATTGACCATGTTTTATTTTATTTCCTTTTTAACTAATTGATTAAACTTTTTATGTGAATATCATACTTGGTGAGAACACTCACTTTCACGCAAACAGTGGGCAGAGGGGGAATTTTTCCTTAAAGTTGGCTTCGTGAGGGTTTTTCGCCCACTAATAGTTTACCTTTTGAGGATGAGCAAAACACTGCAGTTATTCACTGACTTTATTGTGGGGAAATAATATTGGTTTTATGTTAGTTAATTGTTTAATTTTTGTTTTTTGATTGATTATTGTTTAATTTTTGTTTCACTTGTTTTCATGTTTTCCATAAGGTTAATTTAGCGGATCTTTAGGTCTTTATGTCATATACCATGTAAGGGGTATTTGACATTACTTTCAAAGGTAATGAAAGGTGCTGAGATTGCTATTGATTATTGATTAATTGTTGATTATATGGAACTCTATAGTTCCAGAAGGGGAATAATGTTAAAAAATGCTAAAAATGAGGGTCGGACGAGCAACACACAGGTGTAGAAGAGCAATAATTAATAACTGACGACAATATATACATATTAGGAGTGGCACAAGAAGGAAAAATGAAATTAAACTAAACCTGATGTAAATTAGGGCAGATGGTACTGAGATAGGGGGAAGGACAAGGAGGAAGAATAAATGGAAGAGAAGATTTTTCAGAAGAAAACATGGGTGGCAATAGTATGGGGAGAGGAGGCACACTGTTTATTGGAACCCGTGACAATTTCCAACAGAAATGTTTAACACCAGTACAGTAGTGGTATCAGGAAGAACCACAGTGTCGGTTTGAGTTCCAACATCGCTGGTTCTGGGGGTAAAAACTACACGCACAGGCAAGGTATTTTCGTCCAGAGTGCATAGATGGATGAGACGGTCAAGAAAAACACCAATCTCCCCAGCAGGACAGTTAAGAACACCACACCTGTCGGATGTATTCCCTACGTTTAGCAGTTAAACGAGCTAATAAGAGAAAGAAAGAAAAGAGTTTAAAGAAATGAAGTACCACTGGTCATGATTCTTATACAATACAATCTTAAAAAATAGATAAGTAATTATAAACTCTGTGAACAACTGAGTGCTGTATTAAAATCATTTAATTGATTTTAGAGTGAACTGACAGATCATTAGATGATTACACTAAATAGGTGATTTTAAAATATAACTTAGAAGTAGTTTAAGCAACAACAAAAAAACATATAAAACTTCTATAAAAAAGAAGAGTAAATAAAATTAAACTTACACATTGTCAGCAGATAAATAATCGAAGTTCGAAGATTCAAAAAATCCACAGCAAAAGGGTCTCGGTTTGCAGGCAAACCAAGTGTGAAAAAATCCGGAAGAGAAAGGATTTATATTGACAGCATCTTTTTATTACAAACAGCAAGTCAAACTTGACTTTTATAGGAAATTATCTCACAATGAGAAAATTACATCACAATGAACCCAGATCGCAAGGTATAGTTACTTCACAATGTACAATTACATCATCCTAATATAAGGGTAACTTACATAACAATTGGATGAATATTATTTGGTTAAATTTGGAAATAATGGAAATCCATTGTTTAAGAAAAAGGAGGGACTAAATTCCACGAGTATAAAAGGACTGGATTTTCAGAGAATCTTGGCACTTGCGTTTGGGATAACACTCTGCTCGGAGGTTTTGCTTGTGCCATTTATTGTTGGAAAGATTGCCTTCTGTGGATCCTCTGAACGCTGTATGACTGCAATAAATTGGAGATTTTTGCTCTTCTCACCTTGAACTCAAGACTTTTTATTCTTTTTAGAAGTTTATTATTTTCTTAAAAAATGTAATTAGAACATAGTGAAAATTGGCTCAGCTTTTCACAACCCTACGAATGTGTCCACTAAATATATATAAAATATAAAATATATATATATGATTTCTGTGTCATTTTCGACATTTCTTGTATATATTTAAAGGATGATTTATGATTTCTGTGTCCCAGCACACATAGGAAATGAATAAATAGATAAATTAGCAAAACAGACTGTACAAAAAGAAGGAATAGAGATACAAGTTCCATTAGATAAATCAGAAATAAAGACTTTAATCTGGAGTAAAATATCTGAGGAATGGCAAAATAAGTGGAATTGTGAGACAAAGGGTAGTATAATAAACAAAGTAAATCAAAGTATAAAGTGTAAATAACTTGAGGAAAGAAGATACTGTCTATAACATAATACTGTTATGACATTCAAATTTAAATGACACGTAAAATAATAGGAAAACACCCAAATGGGTACTGTCAGGTAGAAGAAATAATAGTTCAGTTCCGCACTCCGGAGCAGAAGGTGGCGGTAATGCACCTATACTCGTTGGTGCCAGCCGCCGTTCGGGTGTCAGTGCTATTTTAATAACTTGAAACACAGGATAAAATGATTTTCTCCTTAATATAGCTATACTGCAAACATAGCCGACTCATTAAAAATAAATTATCATCATTAATGTATTTTTTAATGAGTCGGCTATGTTTGCAGTAGTAACGTTAAGCTGCTTGACGGATAGTAATGGATAGACGGATAGACATGAATGCAACGCGTCATGGCGCAACCACAACAGCTTGAAGATTTCTACAATAGATGCGACAATGTGGCCCTTACAAACAGCTCGCACTTCAGCAGAAATTGTCCAAGGAATCCATTTCCGCTGGTTTTTGCTAAATATCATACTAAGTTCTTTAAATTACAGCGATTTTTTATTTGTTCATAATATAGAGCCGTGGTTATAACCTAATCATTTTATTTGTTACAGAATTACTTTATTTTTTTATATGGGGAAACTTTTTACATTTACAGTCATTATGTTTAAATGAGTTCTAATTTCATTGTAATTTGTTGGCTTTTATTGTATAGTCTTTCATATTGCAATAAACAAATGGTTTTGAAGAATATTTTTGTCTTTTTTTTTTTTATATATAAAACTAAAGAAAAATTCTGAAAGGAGGATAATGGCCTGGTCTCGCTGCTATACTAGTTTTAACTTTTTTTTTTAAAACTCTACATTTCTTAAAAGTACAATTTTAAGTTGTATTATTTGTTGTCCCCTTGTTATTGAGAAATTTAATGTTTTGTTGGACAAAATGTATGCCTCTGAATGTCACTATAATACACCATTATGTAGTTCCTCTCAATTACTTTATTATTATTATATTATATTCATTGCTATGAATTGAAATTATATATATATATATATATATAGTATATATATATATATATATATAATATAAAGCAAAAATGTGGAAAAATGCTAGTCATTTTTTATTATTAACATTTGCAAATATTAACAGTATACACTTTTATCATATTTTAAAAACAAATTTAGCTTGGACTTGTCTGCGCGTTTTTGAAATTCAAGAGGAAACCTAATGATAAGGGAGGGGTCTTCAAGCTCTGAGGCCTCATGTATCAACGCTGCGTATGTACAAAAACTTTGCTTACAGTGAAATTAACGTGAAAATGTGTGTTCTTCCACACCATTTTCGTGTCTGTCGTATGTGTTTTTTTAAACAAGTATTAAAGTATTCTACTAGTCTATTGCTATTAATTTGTAATTGATAAAATAGGGTTATTGACATCATATGTTTCTATCAATTATGCAATTAAGTAAAAACATATAGGAGCATGTGCAAATTTAAACAACTCTTAGTCTGTAGTCTGTATGCCAGCTGTATGGGATGGGATAAGGTTACCGTACGATGCAGTTGACCAGCCAAGTTGTAGAGCAGACAGTTGTGCAGTTGAAATGCTGGTGGTGCTCCCTGGATAAG
The DNA here is from genome assembly GCA_005784505.1 of Bagarius yarrelli. Classification (NCBI taxonomy): domain Eukaryota; kingdom Metazoa; phylum Chordata; class Actinopteri; order Siluriformes; family Sisoridae; genus Bagarius; species Bagarius yarrelli. The sequence continues at coordinate 209,262 of VCAZ01000183.1, read as the reverse complement.
ACCGGGAAGATGCTTCTATACCGCCCTATCAAGGTGTGCCGCATCGTGCTATCACACGATGGTGTGCTGTCACAATGTTGCACACAGACACGGTATACCACTTGGTGAGGATGTGGCACCGCCAAATGACCCCGACCCAGGCCGGTATGTGCAGCCTGTTATCGTAATTTTATTATAACGTATAAGTAAAAGATATTTAGGTTAGACGATGTTCGGTTTTATACTAGTGTCTTTAAGAATGTGTTTTCTTTGTCTTTATGGGTGTTGGGGGCCAAGGACAGAGGAGTTCTTTGTCTGCTTAATAAGTAACATCTGGTGTTGACCCCCTTTCTAGGAGACTGAGCACGTGCTTCATGTCACGTACACATTCCAGAAGCATATAAAAAGGGGAGATAAAAGGGGGGAATTGGTCACTTGTGGAGGAGATCTTTTTTTAGCTTCCACCACTTGTTTTTTTCCTCTAGCTTTGATCTCTTCTTCTTCCAGACAAAAATCTACATTCTAAACACCACCATTCTATGCTGTCTGGCTACACTCTCTCCCACCACAACTTTACAGTCACTAATCTTTTTCAGATTGCTTCATCTACATAAGATGTAATCTACCCGTGTGCTTCTTCCTCCGCTCTTTTAACTCCCATATGCTCCTCTCTTTTCTGGAAAAAAGTATTTACCACTGCCATCATCATCCTCTTAGCAAAGTCTGCTATCATCTGTCCTTCACTGTTCCTTTCCCTGACTCCAAACCTGCCCAAAACTTTCTCATTACCTCTGTTCCCCTCACCAACATGTCCATTGAAGTCTGCGCCTGTCACTACTCTCTCTCCTCTGGGGATTCTTAAATTTAACTCATGCCAAAACCTCTATTTCTCTTCTAACACACAACCTACTTAATGGCATAACCAATTACAACATTCACCATCAGCCCTTCAATTTCTAACTTCAGACTCACCCTGTCTGACACTCTTTTCACCTTCAGAACATTCTTCACAAACTCCTCTTTCAGGATCACCCCTACCCCATTTCTCCTCCTATCCACACTTAAAACAACTTGAATCCAATGCCACAAGCCTTGCTACCCTTCACCTGGTCTTGTACACACAATTTATCCACCTTCCTTCTCTCCATCATATCAACTAGCTCTCTACTTTTTTCCTGTCATTGTCCCAACATTCAGCATCTCTATTCTCATTCCTACACTCCTGCCTTTTCTCTTCTCTTTCTGTCTATTCACATGTCCTCCTCCTTTTCTCCTTTGACCTACAGTAGCCCAACGGTGGCAGTCGTTGTTAAACCACGCCTCGACCAGATGATTCGACCAGAAGTTTTATGTCCTTCCTGACACAACCCTCTCTATTTATCCAGGCTTGGGACTGGCACCAAAGTCACTGGCTTGTGACCCCTGTGGTTAGATTGATGTAAAGACACCAATTGCGCAATTAAACTATTTTATTTTTACTTTTTGCTTGCCTCGATGTTTCTTCTTGTGAAGGTCTTTATTTATTTATCGATTTTTTTTCTTTTGTTAATATTAATTGGACAACGTTCCAAAGAACGTTTGTTTCTCTTTTATACCTTTGATAGTAGCACCTTCAATTCACTTTCTGTAATTTTACTTTCCGTAAAATTTCATTTTTTGCTTGCTTTTGCAAATTTTCTTGCTGTTTGATTTTGCCAAAGTGGACTCATTACATATTAAAATTAATTCATTTGAAGGAGGAGACAGGATGGGGTTTAGTGCTCGTGCATGTGCACTCAATTTTAAGTTAATTGGGATGTAGAAACAGAATATGCATTGGATTCTCCATATGCAGAGTTAAATACTCACATTTTTTAATTTTTCTGTACGCAATGTTTTAGTGTATCTCATGTCTTTGTACATAAGGCCCCTGGTCTCTCTCTTTCGCATTATTCATGATGAAGTTTACTAGCCAGTGGCTAAGCGTGTTATGCAAGGCGGAGACTAAACAACCGCACGTAAAATAAGGATTGCATTCGATACACATATAAACAGAACCAAAGCCCTATTAATAGCACGTTTTCTACTAAACCCCTGGTGAGATATTTGCAGTGAATATTTGTACTTAGCTATTTATAGTCTAACATAATGACAGTTATCCACAAAAGTAAATACACTTATTAGCTGTATACAGAAAATATTTACCATGCTCTACTACTTGATCTACTGCTCTAATCTACTTGATTTATAGAAATATAGATGATGTCTGTTATTTTTCAATCTCTGTCTTTTAATTCTAGTGTTTTCTGTGGTAAGTGCACAATCTACAATCTACCATGTATTTCAGTCATAGATTTAGTTTCTGGTATTGATGATTTTGCATCATCAATTACTGAATTCTCCACACAGACCAAAGCCAAAGGATACCAATACATTACTTTATTTTATTTTTTTCTTGCATGTACACAGGTTGTTGCGCTTTCTGTTGAGTAAGTTTTCTATTTTCCTGTTATTTAATTTTACACCTACTAATAACATACAAACATGCATACACATATCTGAGTGTCATTCTCAGTATATTTTAATTTGAATTTTAAATATATACCTTTCTTATTAATTCCTTAGTTTTAGATTAGATTTAGATTAGATTAAAATTAGATTTTGTGGTGTAGCAGTTTATTTTGGAGGTCAGTGAAGTTTTGGATTTCAAATATTAATAATCAGATACAAATCTGTAATTTTAAATATAAACTTGTCTTGTGATCTATCTTGAATTGCCATTCACTTTCTGTCGTCTTATTTGATAATTTCAGTAGCCCGTACATTACCGATATTTGGGTAAATAACCCTTTGAACACACATTTGCAACTTCTATGTTTATTGCGGTGTAAATGTTATTAATATTTACTAATATTAATAACATTTACAGCTGTCTATAGTTATATTTATTATATTGTGTTTGCTTTTTATGATCTTTCATTGTCTTGCATTAGGAGGAACCCAGGGGCAACCACTTTAACAAAACTAATAGAAATCCATTCTGAATAAAAAGATCTTGTAATTAATTTCTTTTCAGATATAATGTTTGATGAGCATGCACAGTCCACAAATGACAGCAGTGCACCTGAAGAACCAATCGACACTGACAAAGCAGAAAAATTGAGAATACTAAGCATAATACGAGTGATAAATTTAAAACTATTGCACAAAAGTGCTCTGGTTTTGCCTTGGATACATGTCTTCAGCCCCCTGATCTTGGTCCTGATGCTGATCAGCAGTTGTTGTCTTTTGATGATGGTATATTTTGCATTGCCACAGCAGAGAAATTAGGCCTGAAAGCATTTTTAAAGTTCCTAAGCTGGTACAGTTACCAAATGATAAAAACACCTTTGATGAGCCAGACAGATGTCCTGGTGTCTCCCTAGCAGGTACTTTAATTCAGGGCTTTTGTCTGTTGATAATCGATGTGAAATGGATACAAACGACATTTTATTTGCAGTTTGTGACTGAAATGCACCTAGCCTCATCTAGTATGTCTGTCAATTGAGGAAAGCAAAGCCCATGACATGTGATGTTTGCAAAATTGTTCATTGCTGCAGGACAAGTGTGAGTTAGAAAGACTTGTGCATAATAAGGAGGCAACAAGAGTCATTCAACCTTTAAGAGGAGCACCAGCTCACTGGCAGAAAACACATCATGATTTGTTTGCTATGCTGAGGCAATTAGGCACTCCCACATTTTTCTGCACACTCAGAGGCACGGGTTGTGAACATGCATGGCGTCTTCACCAATTTCTGGAAGGAACCCATTTGGTTCATGTTGTTTGGTCTTTGGTTCATGTTGTTTCGACACACCACACAAAAATAACATTCTGGGGTAAAAACCCAAACAGGTATGTTTATTTAAATGTTTACTCAATGTTGCCGGTACTTAAAAGACTTACTAAACTTTTACTGGCCTCGGGGATGACAAAGAGGATGCCAGTAACTATCCGAGGGACAGAGCGGCTCAAAGATCCACTATAATGGAATCTGGAAGTCAGGAATAAAGAGAACTACCTGAGAGGTAGGAAGCGATCAGCATTGAGATTGTAGTGTTTAGCTTCTTAGCCTTGGACAAAGGTAAGTCTAGCGTGCTCATGTAAGACCAGACAGTAACAAAGAACAAAAAGAACAATTCCACTCATTCGTTACTTTAGAAGAGGAAAAACTTTATAAACCTATTAAATCATCTAAACCAGCAACATGTATGTTAGACTCTATTCCATCTAAGCTCCTAAAAGAAGTCATTCTTGACCTCATATGTTTGCTTTTAAATATAGTAAATTCATCATTGGGATATGTTCCCAAAACATTTAAACTGGCTCCAGAGCCAAAGGTTGCCGACACCTGTTCTAAACCCGTACAGCTGCAGCATGTACATTCTTTCATACATTTCAAAAGCTGAACATGAGATGAGTGAATACCTAAAGAGGGTAATAAAGACTTTACCCTATTTAAGTGTAAGAGCATAAAGCAGATCATGAACGCAAAGAACTGGGAAGTCATTGCACAGGAATCAGCTGCTCGAACATTTATTTTAAAATCAAAATCCTTATCACAAGCTGTAGTGTTTATACCCACTGATGACAATGCTGTAAACATGAGCTTACCAATGAAATACTTACAAACCATAGACCCTGTCCAGAATTTGAAAGTGAATCTTCTTCTTCTCCTTTCGGCTTTTCCCTTTTAGGAGTCGCCACAGCGAATCATCTGTCTCCACCTAACCCTATTCTCTACATCCTCTTCACTCGCACCCACTAACTTAATTTCTAACATCCTCCTACAAATATATTTGATGTCCAAACCACCTTAACCTGGCATTTTCCCCAAAACCTCTAACATGACCCGTCCCCCTGATAAACCCGTTTCTAATCTTGTCCAACCTTGCCACTCCCAAAGAACAGCTGACACGTTTCTTCACCCATTCCAACCTGCCTGTACTCACTTCTTTGCCTCTTTCAAACATTTTCCATTTCTCTGGACTGTCGACCCCAAGTACTTAAACTCCTGTACCTTCTTTACCTCTTCAGCCTGTAATCTCACTGTTCCACTTCCCCCTTTTTATTCAAACACATGTACTCTGTTTTGCTATGACTGACTTTCATTCATCGTCTCTCCAGAGCAAACCTCCACCTCTCCAGGTTTTCCTCCTCCTGCTCCCTGCTCTTACTACAGATCACAATGTCATCTGCAAACATAATTGTCCAAGCAGATTTCTGTCTGACCTCGTCTGTCAAACGATCCATCACCATAGCAAGGGGCTCAGAGCTGATCCCTGATGCAGTCCTACCTCCACTTTGAACTCCTCTGTCTGACGTACTGCACACCTCACTACTATCCTGCTTCTCTCATACATATCCTGCACCACCCTGACATACTTCTCTGCTATTCCTAGCTTCCTCATACAATACCACAGCTCTTTTCTTGATACCCTGTCATATGTTTTCTCCAGGTCTACAAAAACACAATGCAGCTTCCTACGACCATCTCTGTACGTCTCCATCAGCATTCTGGGCAAAAAGCCATACTGCTGCTCACAAATATCTACTACCCGCCTTAACCTAGCTTCAAATACTATTTCCCATACCATTATTGTATGACTCAAACTTTATGCCTCTGTAGTTGTTGCAACTCTGCACATCACCCTTGGTCTTAAAGATAGGCACCATTACACTCCTCCTCCATTCTTCTGGCTTCTTAATAAAATCCCGTTAAACAATTTCATAAGAAATTCCACTGCTACCTCTCCTAAACATTTCCACACCTCCAACTGCCTTTTCTCTTTTCATCCTCCTCAAAGCCATCCTAACTTCATTTGTACTAATCTTTTTTAACTTTTGCTCCACATTATTTACCTCTTCTACCCTTTTCTCCCTTTTATTTTCCTCATTCATCAACACTTCAAAGTACTCATTCCATCTTCTCTGTACACTCTCCTCACTTGTGAGCTCCTTTCCATCTCGATCCTTAATAACCCTAACCTCTATGCTGTCTGGCTACACTCTCTCCCACCACTTTACAGTCACTGATCTCTTTCAGATCGCTTCGTCTACATATGATATAATCTACCTGTGCGCTCCTTCCTCCACTCTTATAGGTCACTATATGCTCCTCTCTCTTCTGGAAAAAAGTATTTACCACAGCCATCTCCATAATTTTAGCAAAGTCTACTATCATCTGTTCTTCACTGTTCCTTTCCCTGACTCCAAACCTGGCCGACACTTTCTCATCTCTCTCCTCTGCAAATACTCACAATTATCTTATCTAACTCACGCCAGAACCTCTCTTTTTCTTCTAATTCACAACCTACTTGTGGGGCATAACCACTTACAACATTTGCCACCAGACCTTCAATTTCTAACTTCAGACTCATCACCCTGTTTAACACTGTTTTCATTGCCAGAACATTCTTCACAAACTCCTCTTTCAAGATTCTCTTTTCCTGTCATTGTCCCAACATTCCAAAAACATATGGGACACATACAAAAAAGAACACTGGGCAAATCTGCTATCATTCGATTTGCTTGTTGTCAAAACAAAAAAACCCAGCAAAGTACTATGGCACACTCCTAAAACTTCACTTACCACATTGCAGAGATACACAATTAAAAACCCCAGGTTTCAGACTTATAAATCATTTTATGCATTCATAATTGAAACCAATAAAAAATATAAAAAACATAAGGCTATAGAGAAGGCTTTGAGGATTTTCAGCAAAATAGACCAATCAAAGATGCATGGTCTAACAGCACCAGCAAATGAACTGATTTGGTTTGAAGAGCATTTTAGAACAAATTGATCCTAATCATGTGCATGAACAAGATGACATTCCTGATTAAACAATTTCTACTTTTGTTAGTAACACAGCCATGCCAGTAATGGAAGCTCCCAAGTTCAAGTGGTGGGGAAGTGGTGGCTTCTGCCAAATGCTGTAAATGTAATTCTGCACAGATATGAAAATTTAACAAAGTTTAAATAAAACACAAGCTTCTATATTTTATGCGGTTCGGGACTGGTGCAAAAGATTTATATCTGGTAAAAACACACCCCAGTTTCTTTATTCCCTAAATAGGGGAGCTGGAGTCAGGAAGTTACGTTATTAAATCTATTTATGTAGAGGCATCCAAAATACTGTGTAGGCTTCCATGCTTTAAAGATGACAGTGATATTTCTAAACCTACTTCTAGCAGCATTCACAGGTACAGCTGCCTTTATTATCTCAGGTAAAACATAATATTGTCTTCTAAAACTTCCAAGAAGGTTAAAACCTTCATACCAAGGCCTGGGGAATTGTTTGGATGAAATTATGGCAGACTTTTCTAATGCGCATAGTTTAATTATCGACAAAATATGTATGGTGTCAAAACAGCCGTTTGCCTATGTAAACTGGAGACTGCAACAGATTAAGGGAAACCAGAAATGTTTTGGTAAAATATCTGTTCTTTTAGTAGGAGACTTTCAACAGCAGACCTCCCCCTGGAGGGGCAAAACCACTGTGTGTGTATGAGGTGTAAGATCTTTGGACAGTAGAACGAGAGCCTTGCTGATGCAGACAGGTGATTATAATCTGTCATAAAATCCTCCAATAAAGTGGTTCTATCTGATGCAATACACATTTATGCAACCAATAAAGAGGTCAACAACCACAACACAGAAGGCATAGCCTCATGTTTTTCAGATATTATTACTATTGATGCTGATGATTAAAGGAAAGATCCATGCACAGGTCAAATAAAAAGGAAAGCTGCACCATTCAAGGGAGAAAAAGGGGATCTGATTGACACATTAAGTATTGCTATCGGTGCACGTGTAATGCTTACTAGAAATATTAATGTGGAAGATGAACTGATAAATGGCACTTTTGGTAAGGTAGCAAAAATAACAGTTCAGACCAGAGACTGTGTTTCATTTGTGAAAATAGTTGGTTTAAACCTAGTTAATGCATGTGCCGGACAGAAAAACTGGAACAATGCAATCAATTGACCTGACAATATTGTTTACAGTGAACGAGCCAACGAAACAAAGGAAGATATTTCGTAGGCAATTTTCCATGCTTTTGCATGCACCATTCACAAAGTGCAAGAAATGAAAACTGTTTGTGCTGTTGTATTTTTATTGTATTTTCCTGTCTACTTCTGCCCCTTGGACCTTCCTGTATTATCTTATCATGCCATATTTCTGGTTAGCATCTCTATCTTTCTCACACACACACACATGCTATTTCTTTCTTATTACTTACAGGTACTTACTGCTGTTGAACATGGTTCCACATTGTCTGTATACCTTACATGATAGCATACATAATGTGTTCTTTGTCTTTTTTAGATACATGTGACATCTGAGCATCCAGCGTTCCTAACCCACTTGATGTCCTACTTCTGTTGGAAATATCATCACTTAGCTTTAAACTGCACTTAGTAGAAACAAATGTTTGAGACTGTTAAAATTACACTGGTGTTTACTTCCATAAATGTGCTTAAAGCTTATGTATACACAAGTCCACTTGATCACATACATTTGTAAACAGGACATTTATTTTTAACCAAACTGTCTAGTATCACCCAGTTGAGGATGAGTTCCCTTTTGAGTCTGGTTCCTCTCAAGATTTCTTCCTTATGGTGCCTCAGGGAGTTTTTTCCTAGCCACAGCTGTCATATATTTGGTAAACAATGTTTTATGTTCAAACTACTACAGGGTTTGAATTGAAGTGAAACTAACTACAAATTTATTAGAATATATAATGATAACATAAAATAATTTAACATCAAATAAAATAATGTTTTATACATATTTGTTTATATCAAACATAATCATGTGTTTTCTGATTATTCCAAATAATGTGTTACTAACAAGAAAGACAAAAGGACTGGGAGAATGATACAGGTAAGTTATGATATATAAAGACAGAATGTCAACCACTGGAAGATTGATAGATAAAGGGAAACCAGTATTTGGCGATAATAGATAGATCATCTATCATGCAATTCCTGTTACTGTGTTGAACGTTTTGATATGTCACATGGCCAAGTTGGTGTATCTAGATAACCTCACCATTGTGTCTGTTATGCAGTCCCCCTTAATGATCTAAACGTTTTAATATGTAACATGGCTATATTGATTCAGCTTTACACATAGCCATATTAGGTAAACATTATAACATCGCCCATTTCAGGGTGGACGTGGCAGTGATGTGACACAACATATTATAAAACCACTATTATACCCATTATGCATTTCTCTTCGCTGAGCGTTTTGATACGTCACAAAGCCATATTGGTTAAACTTTATGACTCCACCTATTTTAGGGTGGGGCATGGCTGTGACATTACATGGCATTACATAATGTCAGTATAATACCCATTATGCACTTCCCTAAACTGTAGCGATTCCGCCGTCCCCTGAATATTAGCCCTGGCTGCCATCTTCCGGGAGGACTTCCTGTTAGCGGACTATTTAAACTAGCAACTCGCAAAAGCACATTGTGAAGTATTGTTTGCCTAGCAACTTACCAAGCTTTCATGTGTTACTCTTAAGTTCATGGTTTTGATCTCTGTTCTGTTTTAGGTTTACACTCTTTGTCTCACGTTTTGGATTTGTCCTGCCTGGTTTTTATTTGGATTACCATGTACCGACTTATGCCTGCTTCCTGACCGCTCTTTGATCTGTGTGCTTCTTTTCTAAATAAAGCCATTTGGCGCATTATGGATTCTACTGGATTCTTCCTTACAGAGCAGTTTGATATGCCACATAGCCATTTTGGTTAAACGTTTTATAATTCTGCCTATTTTTTTGGCTGGGGAGTGGCCTTGACTTTACATGACATCACACAGATTCATTTATAATCATGCACTTCACTTTACTGTGTTTTGATATGTCACATGGCCATATTGGCAAAATTTTATGACTCCTTACATTTTTGGGCGGTGTGTGGATGTGACCTACATTTATTAAACATTCAAAAGCAATGTTCTTAATCTTCCTGGACAACGTTCATGACATAAACCGCGCAAAGCTTTCTTCTGTGAATTCTTTTTCTCCTTTTTTTTTTCCCCCCAACCTTACTCAGCTACAATGACCTGCTGCACCTGCAAACTCCTATCTTTGGTGAGTAACCATTTAGCAAAAGTTAATAAAATCTTTACTATGTAATTGTTGTAAACAACATCGGATAAAGATAGCGTTTTAATACCGCAGTATATACATATATTTCAGGTTTTTCATCAGACTTTTTCCCTCGTTTGTGCAGTAATTAAACGTTTGTGTTTGCCGTTATTTGAGGGCATCCCTGAGGAAAAGAAGCAGGGCATTTAGGATGGGCAAAATGAAAGTTCTGCTTGAGCGTGAGATCCAAAATATCTCATGACTTGACCCATGACCTATTCTCAGGTCACCTATTCTCTGGAATCGAGGGTCTTATTCACTTGGTATGCGGGTGCCCCATCGATGTCAGTTGGCGTTGATGAGTCTGGTGGTTGGGGTTTAGACTGGTTTGATGAGGCTTGAGCAGGGAGATGTGGAACGAAGGTGAGATGAGATATGAGGGGGGAGTTCCAACCTGTAAGTCACTTCATGGTTTCAGAAGCCCATTCGGGAAGTGACGGGGCATTTTGGACTGTGCACAAATTTGGCAAGTTTTCACAAAGTCCATAATATCTCGCTGGTACCTGAGCCGCCAGAAGGCATTTTCAACAAATTCTATGGTTCAGTTAAAGCCTGGATGCCCCTGAACTTAGGGTGGTATGGACCCATGACATGACTTGGGAGCATAAGGTACGTGGGACAGGTTGTGATTTGAGCTGTGCATTGCTATACAGTCATGAGTCAGCAGTGTGAACAGCAGTGAGCTGAGCACACAGCCCTCAATCGGGTGCTAAGAGATGATTGTATCAAATGCTAAACTGAAGTCTATGAACAGCATTCGTATGCATGTGTCTTTATGGTCTAGGTGTGTAAGGGCCAGATGAAGGGTTGTGGCAATGGCATCGTCCGTGGAACAGTTCAGACGGTAAGCAAACTCTAATGGGTCCAGTGTGGGAGGCAGCAGGGTCTTAATGTCCCTTATGACGAGCCTTTAACTTTGCTTAAAGTTTTTCTCACAACAGCCATGGTTAGACAGAGCACCCCGGTCACTGGGAGTGTGGAAGAATTTACTCAAAGTCTGTGGTTTTCTTTCCAGAAGAGTTCGGCTTTTATTATCAACCAACAAAGCCGGGAGAGGCTAGGTAGCAATTCTCCCCATATCAATTTTTGAACAACCTCTTTATACATTTTTCTAACACCTCCTATAGCACTGTTTCACCCCAGACAGAGTGTTTTTCTATGCATTCCACACGGCACCATCACATCTGGTTTCTATTTGGGTGGTTTAACCTGACTAGTTTATGTTACCATATAGTGGGTATTCTCTAGAGACACATCTAACAAACACACGTTCACATGTTACCATATAAGGGCATTGCTGTGCACACACACAGAGTACATGCACCCCCACTACTTACATACACATAGAGTAGACAGTTACTATCATCCATGTAAGAGTATACTTAATTAATTATGGTCTGATTCATGAAAATATACTACATTTCCACCTCTGAGACTTTTAAAGTATCAATATTAAGTATTTAATTTTGGAATGCAGTTGTACAACACAGCCTTCCCAAATAATCTAGTGACTAAATTAAATCCCAGAGTCTTTAACAACAACAAGTTATACAGCTGCACTCTAGCGGAGAATCGAGCCAAACCTCTCCCTCCACACTTGACTAGGAAGGATTAAAAGACTCGACATCCATAACTTTTTAAAAGAGATAATATAAAATACATCTTTCATTTGGATATCATAGGTATAGGAACTTAGATGGTTTTTGGCTGTGCTTGTCATGGTTATGTAGAACTTGAACATACAATAATTTTAATACAGTACAAGATAAACTTTAGCAAATCTTGGAACGATCCTCTGGTATTAGACATGTCTTTGAACCCAGATAATTTGAGCATCGTAGAGGTTATCAAGGTTTCCATTTCCTCACACAACGCTACATCAAATGTCCCCTTCCTTTGGCCATTTTGTCACCATGCTTTTAGTTCTCTTTTTGCCATTTCTTAGAGATCCTAGTTATAAGGTCCTTACACAATGGATATTTCAATACTAACGTATCTACAGGAATGGCTGCCATTGTCTATTTATCCAACAATCCACAACTTGGATTCCCACAATAATATGCTCATTCAAATACACACACAGTCTTATATAATCATATATCAATCCACCTTCACCAAAACACCAAACAAATATAGCTACGCTCCGGATACGTGGTATTACTATTCATATACAAAGAGCATATTTCTTATAAAGAAAATATATCTTATATATATATATATATATATATATATATATATATATATATATATATATATATATATATAATTTTTTCTACAATAATCCAATTCTCAACAACACAAAGATTTCTTAAGATAATTCTTATTTATTTATGGCACAGCACTCACACTTTGACTCTGTCTCATGCACTTACAGTCACACTCACTCACGCACACACAGACACACAGAGTCACTCACACACACGCAGCCCGCAGACACTCACACACACAATCACTGACACAGAGAGCTCTCATTCACACACAACTACTACAACTACTACAAAATCACCTACTCTAGGGTGATCAATGCAAAACACTCTACCTTGGTCCAGTCATCACTAAAGGCCTGCGTAACCATACAGTGGTGCATGAATTTAACTCATTAAAAAGATATCAAAATAAGTTATTTGCTGCCGTAATACACTTCCTCAACATACGGAACAGTATTCATATAAAAAAAACTCATACCAGTCTGCATCACATTTGTTATTGTCCTTTAACAACAAACAAAGAGAAATGCAATGCTTATCTACCTTTTACAGTAACTGCATGCATTTACCTCTTCTGGAAACAAAACCCTAACAATGTTCTTTAAATTGGAGTCGTGAGCGCTTGTACCACCATGTGTTATTTCTGCCGAGCAACACAAACTAAGTTTATAAGCAAAAACTTGCTTACCTTTTAGGTGGCCACCTGTTTGTGCCGCTTGTCAAGAAAGCCCACGGCGATCAGTCACGTCTCTGCCTCTTTTCAATCACATTAGGGTCACCAAAATGTAGAAGAATTTACTCAGAGTCTGGGGTTTTCTTTCCAGAAGAGTTCGGCCTTTATTATCAACCAACAAAGCCAGGAGAGGCTACGTAGCAATTCTCAGTGTTTATCTATACATTTCACATGGCACCATCACATCTGGTTTCTATTTGGGTGGCTTAACCTGACTAGTTTATGTTACCTTATAGTGGGTATTCTCTAGAGACACACATCTAACAAACACACGTTCACAAGTTACTATATAAGGGCATTGCTATGCACCCACACACACAGAGTACATTCACCCCCACTACTTACATACACATAGAGTACACAGTCAATATCATCCATGTAAGAGTATACTAATTATGATCTGATTCATAAAAATACAAGAGGATGGATGGTCTTTCTCACTGCTACAATGTTCTGCACCTCAAACCGTCCATAAAAGTCATTCAGCGCATCTGAAAGGAAGGCGCCACTGTTACAAGCAGGTGAAATTGTCTTGTAGATAGTGATTGCCCTGCCACATACACAGAATGTCTCCGCTGTCCTGAAAGTGGCTGTTGATTTTCTTGGCATTTTACCTCTCTCTAATGGCTCTAGAGTGTTTGGCCATGGCTGTTTTTAGGGCCGTCTTGTCCTTTGTCCTGAAGGCAGAGTCCCTGGACTTTAGCAGTGCATACACCTCTGTAGTCATCCACTGTTTCTAATTAGAGTATTTTGTGATGGTTTTGGAATCAGTCACGTCATCAATGCACTTGCGGATGTAGCTGATCACTGATGTTGTTACTCCTCCAGGTTAACATAGTCGCCATTGGTTGCAGCCTGCCTGAACATCTGCCAGTCAGTGGACTCAAAACAGTCCTGAAGAGCAGAAGTAGCTCTGTGCATTGCGGCGGTGTGCATTCTGCAGATCGCTAATAGCACGATAAAGTACATAAAGTGCCTTCTTTGCATTAGCACTGGGTGGAATGTACACTCCAACAATAAAAACAGTGGTGAATTCCCATGGTAAATAAAATGAACAAACTCCACTAGCGATAAATAGAAAGTAAAAACAATTCTTGCACCATTCTGTGTTGTTGTGAACACACAAGCCACCACTGCAAAAAGCTGCATCTCTGTCAGCACAGAACAATGTTAGCCTGTCTAGCTGAATGGCAATCTTTAGTGCTAAGCCATGTTTCTGTAAAAACATCCCGGAAATCCTTCACAAATTCGGACTAGATTGTAGGCACTGCCCAGTTCAACCTTGGTCAAACATTCGGGCTTCACGTAACTGCTCAAGAGTGGCGGGTTGAAATGTCTAAACCGCCTTCAGGGTATTCAAAAACTTCGCACAGTTGTGCCATGAAGTAGTCAGTAGATGACTGAATCAATGGATCCCAAACCGCGGAAGCCCAGTCTGAAGCTTCCTGAGAGCAAATTTAATAGGAATAAACATTTCTTACTTTTAGTTGAAAAGTGGGTGGCTGGTTCAGGAAGAAACTCTGAAACTGGCGTGAATATTCTCTGCACTGTTCTGGCGTGCCGGTCAACCGGAAGTGCAAAATGCACAGTTGCCATTCTAAAGCTGGACTGAGGCAGCGGTTGCTGGGCTAGCTGCTGGTTTGCCATTTGCAGTGATGCTAATTAAGCCTCGTTCTAAAGAGTGCTTGATCATGGTGATCCACTGTGGCTTGTATACGAGCCATATCCGCTGAATTTTGCGACGGCAAAGTATTCTGTGAAACAGACATCTGAGAACAATCCACGTTGCAGTGAAAGGCTTTATTAAAGGCTTTACAAGCGTACTCAAAAATAGCTAAGGTTTGGTACAAAAGGGCAAATAAACAGAAAATGTAATCCGAAAGCAGAACAGAGTTCAGTAAACCATGAAGACATAAACATGAGCATGGACATTAAAAAGCTGGGTATGTTGACTAGTAAATAATACTTCACAACGTGGTAAAAGTCGTGCTAGGTTATAAAGTTAGCAACAGAAAGTATTAGTGGAAGTGGCTAGTACTCAGCTAATGCCGCCCTATGGTGATGGGAGGCTGGAATCATTACAATGTCTACTCCTTAGTTCAGGTCCTTCAACAGGTCTGCCTGGTAGGGCTGTAGCATTGCCATAGTATGCACACATGCTCCTCCACCCTACCCCGAACGGTTTTACCAGGCCCAGGCGTTAAAAGAGCTCCACGAGGGGGGGTTTAACCCAGAGCTATGAAGGGCACAGTGAAGGCTCTGGGAAGCGCGATTTCATTGTACTCAAGAAAGGGGGGAGCAGGCCTATCCTGGATTTTTGGAGGCTGAATCGGGCCCTTCACAGGTTGCCGTTCAAGATGCTGACTCTCAGGCATAAGCTGACGTACATAAAGCACCAGGATTGGTTGGTGGCTGAAGGACGCGTACTTTCATGTCTCGATCCTCCAAAGGCACAGGCCGTGTGTCTGCGGTTCGACTTCGAAGGATGGGCATATTAGCACAAGGTCCTTCCCTTCGGGCTGTCCCTGTCCCCGTGCATCTTTATGAAGCTCGTGGAAGCCGCCTTAGCCCCACTCCGGGAGGCGGGCGTGCGCATCCCCAACTATCTCAACGATTGGCTAATTCTAGCTCAATCTCGAGAGATTGTGGTTTGCACACAGGGACAAGGTGCTCGGTGGGGGCTTCAGGTCAACTGGAAAAAGAGCAAACTCTCCCCACCTCCCCCGAGTATCTCTTTTCTCGGTATCCACCTGGATTCAGTCGTGATGACAGCTTGGCTCTCTCCCGAGAGAACCCAGGCAGTGCTGAAATGAAATCAAGCTCAGCACAGCGGTCCCTCTCAAACACTTTCAGAAGCTCCTGGAGCATTTTGAATCTTCGGCCGCAGTGGTTCTGTTGGGCCTGATGCACATGAGGCCTGATGCACTGGCTTCGCGACCAGGTCCCGAGATGGGCATGGTGCAGGTCACCCCGTTGTGGCCTTCCCTTACCGAGGCCCCCCTCGGCATGGATACACTGGCACACGGCTGGCCCAAAAAGTTGCGCAAGTACGCTTTCCCCCAGTGAGGGGAGGACCAGGAGAGCACCTACTGCTCGTGGCACCTTACTGGCCCAACAGGACCTGGTTCTCCAAGCTGGCCAAATCCTTTCTTCAAGCAGGGTTCGAAGGAAACCTTTCCTTCCGCCTCCACCATTAAGGTGTATGTGGCTGCCATCTCAGCTTACCATGACACCTTAGGCGGCAGATCGGTGGGGGAGACACAAGCTGGTGGTCAGGTTCCTTAAAGGCTGCAGGAGGCTGCCGCCCTCCGGCAACCATGCCTTATTCCCTCTTGGGATCTCTCTGTGGTCCTACAGGCTTTAAAGAGATACCCACGCGAGCCTTTGCAGTCTGTGCAACTCATAGCCCTCTCCTGGAAGACGGCTCTCCTCACTGCACTCACCTCGATTAAGAGGGTAGGGGACCTCCAAGCCCTCTCTGTCAACAAGCTTTGCCTAGAGTTTGGTCCGGCAGACTCTCACGTTGTCTTGAAGCCTAGGCTGGGATACATGCCCAAGGTACCCACCACTCCCTTCAGGGATCAGGTGTGGTGACCTTGCAAGCTATTCCCCCTCAACAGGGTAGTCCTGACCTGCTCTTGTTGTGTCCGGTAACTGAAAGGTGACTATCTAAAAGGCTTTTCTGGGGATTTCTCCTACGCTATATTCTCCCCCACTGCGCCAGACCGTCCCAGGGGAGTCATCTCCAGCTCCTCAGGCAGAACGATGAGCAGTTTTGCGGCAGGTCTATATTATACCCATACCCGGGGCTTGACCAGCTATGCAAATTCTGCTCATTCAATTTCATAGGTCAACCAGAACAGATGGTAGCAGTCTGGTAGCGTCTGTTTAACCCAAGGCATTGCCTGGTGATCAAAATCTGTTGGGAAAATTCTCAACATTAAGAGGAATGAGACATTAATTAATATTTCAAAAGTAATATTTTAATAATATTAGATGAAGAACTGTGAAGTGCCAAGTGCCAACCAAATCTCTCAAATGCTATCAAAAGTGAAGTGCCACCAAGCAAATCAAATGCTATCAATATTATTAGGGTTAAGGCTCATGTTTGCTTATGCAATTTGGAAACATAAATTGGTTGCAGAAATGGTTTATTAAAAAAATTGTCTAGAGAGGTTAAGGAAAAATTGTTTATAAGAAATTGCAAGCAGACGGCTCACAAAGAAGTGAGGTTGATGTATAAGCGGGAGAACCAGGAGGAAAATAGGAGAATCGGGATAGGACTTAAGATCTGAATCTGAGAAAAGATATGTAGGAATAATGACCGTTTGGGCGTAGAAGGTCTTGGAACTTGACAAACAGGTGCAGATGAAGAATCAAAAGTAAAGCAATTAGAAGTCTTAGGAGTCTGTGGTAAAAATCTTCATATTAAGGAGCAAAACACTGGTTTGAGAACAGAATAATCAAACAGAAAAAGACCGATAATAAAATCTAAAAAAGTTTGTAAAAAAAAGTATTACATCCAATGGTGACTCTTGGTTTTATTGACAGAATATTTATAATAAGGTCATGTCAAGTCACCTTTATTTATATAGGGCTTTCAACAATCAGGATTGTTTTAAAGCAGCTTTACAGAAATACATCAATATTAAACATTCATTAAAACATTCAATTTGATTGATAACTATAAATTTAAAGTTCCCAACTAAGCAAGCCAGAGGCTTTTACTGTTTGTTTTTAAAGTAGTCAACAGCCTTGCTCCTTCCTATTTATGTATATCTGTTTAAATATACAATAACCCAACAGAGCTTTGCAGTCTGCACAGCTTCAACTGCAGGAGTTTCCTAGGTCTAAGTACAAACAGTGGGGTGATTGTTCTTTTTCTGTAGCAGGTTCCAGACTTTGGAATGCATTACCTCTTGAGCTATGGACCATTAATAATTTGAATTGTTTAAGGCGAAGCTAAAGTCTTATCTAAAGCTAAAGTCTAATTGACTTTGGCACATAATAGCACTGTGACAATTTTGTTATTTTATTTTAACTGTTGTTTATTACTTCACTGTTTATTTGTGCGTTATACTTTGTTTTTAAATTGGGGAATTATTATGTTAAGCATTTTGGTTCAGCCAAAGCTATGCAAATAAAGTTCGATTGATTAATACATGCACCCTTAACCAGACCACTGGCGTCAAACCAACTTGTCAGTATTTCTAGTAGCCTGGAAGAAGAGCTTCCTTAGTTATATAAAAGCTCTCAGTGCTGCTAGATCAGCATAGTTTTCCAAACTCATTGAAATTAACAAACATACTCCTATACTCTTTTTATTCAGCACCATAGCAAAATTAATAGGGAATAAAATATCTACACTTACATGCACACCATCAATAGGTTGTGATGATTTTATGAACTTTTTCATAATAAAACTATAAATCAGGCAAAAAACATCCAGACTACTAATATAAATTTTAAAAAACACCTTTAGAGAGATATCACTATAATTATAACAGAAAAAGTTTTACTTTTATTCAAGGGAATGAATTAATTTCATTTATTTATTTTTTTAAACCATCAACTTGTTTTCTACTTCCTTGCCTAGAAGTTTCTTCAAACACATAATTCCAGAAGTGATTTAACCTATTAAAGAGAAAATAAACTCTTCTATTAGCACTGGTTATGTACCTAAATCTTTCAAACTGGCGGTTATCAGCCCCCTAATCTAGCTACAGGGGTCACAAGCCAGTGACTTCGGTGCCAGTCCCAAGCCTGGATAAATAGAGAGGGTTGTGTCAGGAAGGGCATCCAACGTAAAACTTTGTCAAATCTAAATATAATATTTAGATTTATTGTGTGTACAGATATATTGTGTGTACAGAAGACCAGGTGGAAGGGTAGCAAGACGTGTAGTAGTGAATCTGGATTCAAGTTGTTTTATCATGGTGTGGAAGTGTTGGGCAGATTTGGAGTCAGGAAAAGGAACAGTAAAGGACAGATAATAATAGACTTTGCTAAAAGTATAGAGATTGCTGTGGTAAATATTTTTTTCCAGGAGAGAGGAGAATATAGTGACCTATAAGAGCGGAGGAAGGAGCACACAGGTAGATTACATCTTATGTAGATGAAACGATCTGAAAGAGATTAGTGACTGTTAAGTTGTGGTGGGAGAGAGTGTAGCCAAACAGCATAGAATAGTGGTGTGTAGAATGAAGATGTTGGTCTGGAAGAAGAAGAGATCAAAAGTAGAGAAGAAAACCAAGTGGTGAAAGCTGAAAAAGAAAGAATACTGCGAAGAATTTAGACAGGAGTTGAAACAGGCTTTTGGCAGTCAGCTAGTGTTTTTTTTAAATGAATGGCAAACTACAGCAGAAGTGATTAGGGAGACAGGAAGAAAGGTGCTAGGTGTGTCATATGGACGAAGGAAAGAAGAAAAGGAGACTTGGTGGTGAAATGAGGAAGTTCAGGATAGTATACAGACGAAGAGGTTAGCCAACAAGAAATAGGACATAGAAAAGACTGAGAAAAGTAGACAGGAGTACAAGGATTTGTGGCACAGAGTGAAGAGGGCATATGAAGACACTAGGTTGTACACTAGGTTAGACACTAGAGAAGGAGAGAAGAACTACAGGTTAGCAAGGCAGAGGCATTGAGATGGTAAGGATGTGTAGCAGGTTAGGGCTATTAGAGATCGAGATGGAAAGGTGCTCACAAGTGAGGAGAGTGTACAAAGAAGATGGGATTTTAGTAATAGGATTTTAGTGAGTAAGAAGATGCCTGAGGAATGGAGAAGTGTAATGGTGTCTATTTTTATGAACAAGGGTGATTCTACATTGCTCTTTAAGAGCAATGTAGAATATGTAAAAGAGGTAAAGAAGTGAGTACAGGCAGGTTGGAATGGGTAGAGAAACGTGTCATGGAGTGATGTGTGACAGGAGAATATCAGTGGTGAGACCAGCTATGATGTATGGTTTAGAGACAGTGGCCCTGAGGAAGAGACAGGTGGCAGAAGCTGGAGGTAGCAAAGCTGAAGATGTTGAGGTTTTTCTTTGGAAGTGATGAGGGTTGGACAAGATCATCAGAGGGACGGCTCATGTTAGAAGATGTTTTGGGGAGAAAGTCTGAAAAGCCAGATTGAGGTGGTTTGGACATGTACAGAGAAGGGATAGTGAATATATTGGTAGGAGGATGTTTGAAATGAAGCTACCATGCAGATGTCAAAGAGAAAGACCAAAGAAGAGGTATATGGATGCGATAAACAAGGACATGAAGTTTGTGGGTGTGAGTGAAGAGGATGTAGAGAGTAGGGTTAGGTGGAGACAAATGATTTGCTGTGGCGACCCCTAAAAGGGAACAGCCAAAAGGAGAAGTAGAAGTTATAAGCCCCCTAATTAAAAATCCTGATTTTAGCCACTGTCGGCTCTCCAACTTTAGGCCAATATAAAACTTTCCCATTATCTACAAAATTATAGAAAAGGGGCTTTAAGGATGGATTAGGACACGCTCTGCTCCACTGACCCAAGGCTACAGTTTAAATCGCATTTGATCACCATCACTGTACACCTGTCAGGATTCCACCCTCCCGCCAGCAGAGGGAGCCTTTGCCTGAATACTAACTACCACAATACAATTCTGTTTTGAACACTATTTAGCCTAGCCGGTTTTGCTATCACGTTGCAAAGTATTGTTCTATTATGAGACATACCAAGCACTATATTCTCTGGACTGATTTCATGGTTTTGACCCCTGCCTGTATCTCGACTTTTGATTCTGTGTTTTGCGTTTTGGATTTGTCAGCCTGTGTTTTCTGTGTACCGACTTCTGCCTGCATTCTGACAGCAACTTGTTATTTAAAAAAAGTGCCTTACTGCAATATGTATTCTACTCCGTCTGGTGCTTTACAACACCTCAACATTTTAGCTGTAATAAAGATATTCTGTGTCACCCAGATGGGTTTCCTCTTGAGTCTGGTTACTCTCAAGCTTTCCATCTTAGGGAGTTTTTATTGTTGCCACAGTTGCCACTGGCTTGCTCATTAGGGACACACTTATACCTTCTTATTCCTACTGCATTATCTGTGTAAAGCTGATTTGAGACAATGTCTATTGTTAAAAAGCACTATACGAATAAAAATTAATTGAATTTAATTAATGCCTTTACCATGAATCATAAAAACTCATAAAAAACTTAAATTTCACTGACATCCCCATCATTTTGTTACATAAGGAATAACACTAATACAAATATTCCATAGAAATTTTAAGTAGATAATAAAGCCTAAACTAAACATACTCATCCTGAAGGCTGACATCAAATACACACTTGTCACTAACCAGGCTTTTCATGGTATTATCATTAACTTCTCAAAATTAAATAAAGCTTGAGCATTGAAATATGTGCGGTTTTTTATGAGGGAAAGACCGCATAAAGCCACGATTAAATATATGGGTATACCCCCACGTTTGCCCTGCTACCAGTTTAACTTCAGTCTCTGTTCTCAGTCATTGTCATCAGTTAAAAGGGGATCATAGTCAAGTCAAGTCACCGTTATATATACAGTATGTCACAGAAGTGAGATATAAAAAGATATAATAAATATTAACAAGAAATGTAAGGGGTGTCCCTTATATTTCTTGTAAATATTTATTATATCTTTTTATGTGAAAACACTAAAGAAATGAAACTCTGGTACAATGTAAAGTAGTGAATGTACAACTTGTGTAACAGTGTAAATTTGCTGTCCCATCAAAAAAAAACTCAACACCGCCATTAATGTCTAAACCCCTGGCAACAAAAGTGAGTACACCCCTAAGAGAAAATGTCCAAATTGGGTCCAAGTAGCCATTTTCCCTCCCTGTTGTCATGAAACTCGTTGGTGTTACAAGGTCTCAGGTGTGAATGGGGGGCAGGTGTGTTAAATTTGGTGTTATTGCTCTCACTCTCTCATACTGGTCAATGGAAGTTCAGCATGGCACCTCATGGCAAAGAACTCTCTGAGGATCTGAAAAAAAGAAATGTTGCTCTATATAAAGATGGCCTAGGCTACAAGAAGATTGCCAAGACCCTGAAACTGAGCTGTAGCACGGTGGCCAAGACCATACAGCGATTTAACAGGACAGGTTGCACTCAGAACAGGCCTCGCTATGGTCGACCAAAGAATTTGAGTGCACGTGCTCAGCATCATACCCAGAGGTTGTCTTTGGGAAATAGACATATGAGTGCTGCCAGCATTACTGCAGAGGTTGAAGTTGTGGGGGGTCAGTCTGTCAGTGCTCAGATCATACCCCGCACACTGCATCAAATTGGTCTGCATGGCTGTCATCCCAGAAGGAAGCCTCTTCTAAAGATGATGCACAAGAAAGCCCACAAACAGTTTGCTGAAGACAAGCAGGCTAAGGACAAGGATTACTGGGACCATGTCCTGTGGTCTGATGAGACCACGATAAACTTGTTTGTTTCAGATGGTGTCAAGCGTGTGTGGCGGAAACCAGGTGAGGAGTACAAAGACAAGTGTGTCTTGCCTACAGTCAAGCATGGTGGTGGAAGTGTCATGGTCTGGGGCTGCATGAGTGCTGCCGGGACTGGGGAGCTACACTTCATTGAGGGAACCATGAATGCCAACATGTACTGTGACATACTGAAGCAGAGCATGATCCCCTCCCTTCGGAGACTGGGCTGCAGGGCAGTATTCCAACATGATAATGACCTCAAACACACCTCCAAGACGACCACTGCCTTGCTAAAGAAGCTCAGGGTAAAGGTGATGGACTGGCCAAGCATGTCTCCAGACCTAAACCCTATTGAGCATCTGCGGGGCATCCCCAAACGGAAAGTGGAGGAAAGCAAGGTCTCCAACATCCACCAGCTCCGTGATGTCGTTATAGAGGACTGGAAGAGGATTCCAGTATCAACCTGTGAAGCTCTGGTGAACTCCATGTCCAAGAGGGTTAAGGCAGTGCCATAATATTGACAAAATATTGACATTTTGGACCCAATTTGGACATTTCCTCTTAGGGGTGTACTCACTTTTGTTACCAGGGGTTTAGACATATGTTAGTGTAGATGGCATTTTAGATATATTGTGTGTTCCCGGTTCTGGTTGACCTGACTATTCAATTAAATGTTATTTGTATAGCGCTTTTTACAATAGTCATTGTCACAAAGCAGCTTTACACAATGGAAGAAATTATAAGATGAAAATTAATCAGAATTAATGTCCCTGATGAGCAAGCTGGGGGCGACGGTGGCAAGGAAAAACTCCCTGAGATGGAATAAGAAAAAACCTTGAGAGGAACCAGACTCAACAGAGAACCCATCCTGTTTTGGGTGAAAAACACGTAGCAGGAATTATGTGGTTACACTGTGTGTATAAGCAACTTAAATCATAAGTCCTTAAAGAACAGCTGGAACTTCTTTATGGTTTCTTTATGGAGTGGAACGTCCTTGGTCACAGGGAAGGGTCTGACAGGTCCAGAGTGGAGATAGGGTCTGGATTACTGGCAGCTCCGTCGTAGCATATGTAGCTTGACAGTGAGAGATAGAGGGGAAGAAAGAAAGACAAAAAAGAAGGAAAACAGTTAAATGACATCGTAATCACAGTGTTTGGAGTGATATAATGTAGAGTATATAATAAGAGTATATAATGTAGAGTGCAAGCATGAACTCTGGCAAGACTAACTAGGACAGCATAACTAAAAGGAGAACCAGAGGGAAACACAGACATGAGGGCTCCCTGATATGTTAAGCAACCAGCCACTCTCATCATCAACAATGTGATTAAGAAGAGTGGGGAAGATAGCATCTAAACATACCAGATCACCATAATACTCAACATCCAGGAGTCCCCCAGATCTACTCCTTATCTAACGTGAATCAAAACAAAATACTTGACTAAACTAATTAAGTTTTTAGCCTGGACTTAAACACTGAGACTGTGTCTGATTCTCGAACATTCATAGGGAGGCTATTCCATAACTTTTGGGCTCTGTAAGAAAAGGGTCTGCTTCCTGCTGTAGTTTTCATAATGCGCAGTACTGGCAGACAGTCTGCATCCTTTAATCGAAGTAGGCGTGCCGGAACGTAAGACACTTGAAATTCACTTAGGTACTGCAGTGTGAGACCATTTAGAGCTTTATAGGTTAGAAGTAGTATTTTAAAATCAATGCGGTATCTCACTGGGAGCCAATGCAGTGTGGATAAGACAGGTGTGACGTGCTCATATCTTAGTTTTAGTGAGGACTCTTGCTGCTGTGTTCTCAACTAACTGAAGTTTATTAATGCACCTAGTTAAACATCCAGACAGTAAATCCAGCCTGGATGTAATAAACGCATGAACTAATTTTTCAGCATCATTTAGTGACAAGATATTTCGTATTTTAGCAATATTTCTGAGATGATAGAATGCTATCCTGGTAATATTATCGACATGGGCTTCAAATGAGAGATTGGAGTATTGACTGCTCTGCTTCTACTCCAGGTCAAAGGTCATTGGTGGGGTATTTAAGTTGAGCACATGGCCTACTATGGCGTGTAGTATTGTTTGTTTGTTTGTCACAGCATACTAGCGTTCATGCCATTGTTATCGTCATTGTTTTCCCGGCTTTTCGACTACCCTTCTGTTTATCGGACTTTGCACTTGTCTAACGTTTGTCTAACGTTGATCTTCGTGTACCGACTACTGCCTACTCTTTGGATTTTGTCTTTGCCTTGCCCTACTGCTCATTAAACCATTACTCTGCATTATGGATCCCTCTCCGTCTGGTTCATTACACACGCAGAATAATCACTATTTAAATCTACGAACTGATAGCGAACGGTTAAATAGGACCTGATCCACACGAGCTGTTCCTTGAAGTTCTACCAACTTTTCTAATCTGTAAAGAAGAATATTGTGATCTATGATGTTGAAAGCCGCACTGAGTTCAAGTAATATAAGCAACGAGACACAGCCTTGATCGAATGCCAGTAAGGGGTCATTTGCATGTTATTTCTGTAAATATGAACATAACTGCTGCGCTACTAACTTCACTTGGATTTTGGAGGTAAACGGAAGGTTTGATATCGGCCTGTAGTTCGACAACTCATTGGGGTCAAGGTCAGGTTTCTTAATTAAAGGTTTAATAACTGCTAATTTAAACGATTTCGGAACATATCCACTGCTGAGTGAAGAGTTAACTGCTGGTACTATCTGCTTAAGAAAGTGTGTTGGTATAGGATTTAATAAAAAGGTTGATGATTTTGTAGAAGAGATGAGTGTCATTAGGTTGTTCTCTTCCAGAGGAGTAACATTTTCCAAGTTCTGATCTGATGCGGTTAGTTTATCATCAGAATCATTTGAAAGGTCTGGTTTTAAGGCCTGAATTTTCTGCCTAATGTTTGCAATTTTATTATCAAAAAGGTTCATTAAGTCCTCACTGCTGCACGCAGTTATGCTGCAGATTTCTGAAGTCGTCTTATTCGTAGTTAATTTTGCAACGGTGTCTAATAA
Organism: Bagarius yarrelli; assembly: GCA_005784505.1. Taxonomy (NCBI): domain Eukaryota; kingdom Metazoa; phylum Chordata; class Actinopteri; order Siluriformes; family Sisoridae; genus Bagarius; species Bagarius yarrelli. The sequence goes on along the minus strand of VCAZ01000183.1, from coordinate 183,681 downwards.
AAATCTAGGATTATTTTTATTATTTTCAATAAGGTTGGAGATGGACGTTGATCTAGTTTTACTAAGAGCTTTTTTAAATGTTAGGATTCTCTCTTTCCATGCTGCCTAACAATCTAATTTGGCGCCATTTGCGTTCCAGTCGCCTGCTCAAGTTCTGTTGGATCAGACGGTGATCCAATCATAGAGGACAATTCTGGGAGATAGCCAATGAAGCTCTGAGAAGAAGTTGATGTAAGTGTACATTTAAAGCGGTAGCGCGGCGCTGTGTGTACATTATTAGTATGACACATTTTAAATGATATAAGATCAGAAATAATTTTGCACTGAGGAATTGTTACTATATTACTTATACTTATTCTGAAAGATAATACAATAGTTACATTATTATTATAAATAACTGCGACGCCTCCTCCCTTAGCAGTTGGATGAGACTGATGTATGTAGCTGAATGCTGGAGGACTAGCTTCATTTAATGCTACATACTCATTCGGTTTAGTCCTGGTTTCTGTTAAACACAGAATGTCAAAATCCTGATCTGTGATCATTTCATTAACTATAGGAGCTTTAGAAGTAAGTGATCTAATGTTTAACAATCCTAGCTTTAGATCAGAGGTGCAGGCTGTGTGTACAGTACCTACAGTATTACGGGTACCTATATTAATTAAATTACTGAAGCAAACTTTTGGGGGTTTTCTGTATTTATATTGTTTAGCTCGGGAAACAGACACAGTCTCAATATTATATACCCTGAGTGACGACTCTGTGCAGCTAGCAGACAGTCAAATTAGCCAGTTGGTGCTTGGCCTGGGCTCTGGGAAGTCAATGATTAACAGGCCAACTTTGCCCTCAAAAGTATTCCAATTATCAATGTAGCCCACATTGTTTTCAGAGCACCACCTAGACATCCAGTGGTTCAGTGACCATAACCTGCTGTAAGCTATGTCACCACGTCGCATTGGAATAGGGCCAGAGCATATTACGACATCAGATATCGTCTTTGCTATTTTCATAACACCTCTATGAAATGAGCCGAACTAGTTTCCGGCTAAAAAAGTTTGCCTTTTTACGTACCGTAAGTTGTTATTTTGTTTGTCCTTTTTAGTTTGTTGCTCGCTGTGCTCTTGTGCTTGCTCGCTGTGCTCTCGTACTCGCTTGCTATTGCAGCCTAACAATTCTTTAACAGATTTAAATAATAAAAATGTGTGTATTATGTGTGAGCCAGGTTAAAGAGATGTGTCTTTAATCTAGTTTTAAACTGACATAGAGTGTCTGCCTCTCGAACAGTGCAGGGTAAATTATTCCAACGTTTAGGCACTAGATAAGAAAAGGATCTGCCACCTGCAGTTGATTGCCTGAGACCTGAGAGCACAGCAGGATTTATGTAATTAACAAGATTTTAAAATCTATTCGATATTTAATGGGGAGCTAGTGCAGTGTTGACAGAATTGGGGTAATATGATTATACTTTTTGGTTTTAGTAAGAACTCTAGCTGCTGGTTTTAGACCAGCTGGAGCTTGTTTATTAGGTGTGCAGAACAACCACCAAGTAAAGCATTACAATAGTCTAATTGTGAGGTCATAAACGCATAAACTAAAGTTTCTGCATTTGACTTCGAGAGCATAGGTTGTGGTTTAGATTTTTTTTAAGATGATAAAATGCATTTTTACAAATGCTATAAATGTGGCTCTCAAAGGCTCTCAAGATTGCTGTCAAAAAGCACACCAAAGTTCCTAACTAACGATGAAGGGTTGACAGAGCAGCCAACAATTGTTATACAGTGATCTAGGTTATTACATGCAAATGCTTTATTGCCGATAATTAACATCTCTGTTTTTTCAGAAATTATTTGTCATCCAGTTTTTTATATCAACTATGCATTTAGTTTTTGGAATTGGTAAGTTTCGTCTGGTTGTGAAGAAATATATAGCTGAGTGTCATCAGCATAGCTAAAAACCATGTTTCCTAATAATATCTTCAAGGGGTAAGATGTAAAAAGTAACAGTCCTAGAACTGAGCCTTGGGGTACTCCATACTTTATTTGCGGGCGATATGATACCTCTTCATTCACTGGTACGAAATGTTGGCGATCAGATAAGTAAGATTCAAACCATGCTAACGCACTTCCACTGATGGCAAAAAAGCTTTCTAATCTATTGAAATAAATGTTGTGGTTGACAGTGACAGCTAATAGCAGCAAGTCATTTGTAACTCTAATTAGACCAGTCTCGGTACATTTACAGAATTTGGCAGACACCATTAGTAACTCTAATTAGAGCAGTCTCAGTATATTTACATTTGCATAATTTGGCAGACGCCATTATCCAAATTTAATTGTGATGATACTACCTTTTTTAGTATCTTAGACAGAATTTACCCATACACCTATACATACATACAGTATATATGCATACATACATGGTAAAAAAGAAAAAGAAATAAAAGGCCCTCCCACCCTGAGTCCTGGCCAATTTGGATTGTCCCAAAATGAATACATATATTACACTTTGTAAAACTAAATGCCTAGTCTGGCAGATCCTGAAGGGCAGTAAAATTACTAAAAAATAGTTGCCATTTATGAAAGAATGTGGCAGTATTTCCTCTTAGCATGTTTTAATTTTTCAAGCTTTAGATAAGATGCCATGTCTTTTAGCCACTGAGAGTGGGAGGGAGGACTAGAGGACTTCCCTTTTAAAATACTACTTCTAGTAGTCAAAGAAGGCTGCCTGTCAGTACCGCGCATTATAAAAACTACAGCAGGGTGCAGAGCCTTTTCTTACAGAGCTGCCAGTGATCCAGACCCTATCTCCACCCCGGACCTGTCTGACCCTTCCCTGTGACTTGGTCTAGTTGATAATACATCACCAGGGTGACCAAGTACATCCCACTCTGCTATAAAGATGTTCCAGCTGTTCTTTAAGGACTTATGATTTAAGTTGCTCACACACACAATGTAACTACATAATTCCTGCTACCTGATGAGGATGGGTTCTCTGTTGAGTCTGGTTCCTCTCAAGGTTTCTTCCTATTTTCATCTCAGGGAGTTTTTCCTTTCCACCGTCGCCCCTGGCTTGCTCATCAGGGACAAACTGATTTCTGTTTCATTTTTATATTATAATTTCTTCAACTGTGTAAAGCTGCTTTGTGACAACCACCTAGAACCAGTAGAAGGCAAGGAGACTTGGAAGTATGTTGCAAGAATCTTTTAAGATTTAGAACACACTGCAGCATTTCCGGGGTCCTCAAAGTCTCACTTGACAAAAGACAAACCTCTGAGTCAAGCACACGATAAAACCTTATGCAACCCTCCCACCATTCGATCCCACCACTCCTCTCCAAGTCCAAGTCCCAACTCTTTCTCCCATGCTGCCTTGATTTTTAAATTGGATTGGTCACAAAAATCCAGGATTTGGTTATAAATCTCAGAGGCAGCTGCTTTATCTTATAACTTGAAGATGAGCAGATTTTCCCAGAAAACAACGAGAAATATTTACAACTAAAATGCCTAATTTGAAAATATCTAAAAAGGTGGCTGGTGGGCAAGGCGTATTTAGATGACAGGTGACTCAAGTAAACATCGTATCTTGTGAATATTTGTCACCCAGTAATAGAATTGAAAATTTGGTAGCGCCAGCCCACCATTAAGCTTGCATCTTTGAAGTAGGGATTTTACAAACCCTTGGAAACTTCCCACCCCAAATAAAAGAGTTAATAGAAAAAGGGAAATTGTTTGAAACAGAAATAAGAATTTAGGCAAAACATTTATTTTGACAGTATTGATTTTTCCAATCAAAGACAAGAGCAAACTGCTCCATCTCTGAAAATCAGATTTAAATTTAGTGGAATAAAATGAGCAGAAAACAGATGTGAAAATGTGCATGCACATTATCGCTGAGATACTTAAAGCCAAATGTAGTGATTTTAAAGGGTATGTCAAACTTAATTTAATTTAAGTTGCAGCGCAGCGGTGTTTATGGGGTTACATTCACTCTTTTGAAAATTTAGTTTATGTCCAGAGACGGAGCTGAATGTACTGAGAATTGAGAACAGCACATGATGCCTGGTATACCTAATACAGGATCAGACACATACAGTAACAAATCATCTGCATACAAAGAGAGTCGATGTTCGCACCGTTTCTAGTGAGATGGCCAGTGGCTCAATAGCCAACGCAAATAGGGATGGCAATAAAGGACAGCCTTGACGAGTTCCCCGTTCCAATGCAAAATACTCTGAACGTACATCATTGGTGTAAATGCTGGCTTTTGGTGATGTGTAAAGTAATTCTATCCATCTAATGAAGTAATTATAAAGTAATTCTATCCATCTAATGAATTTATTACCATAACAGAATTCATTTAATACTGCAAATAAATAATTTCACTCCACCCTGTCAAACGCCTTCTCAGCATCCATTAATATTACAATCTCAGGTACCTTTTCAGAGTGAGTTGTATGAATAATATTCAAGAGAGTACAACAGTTAAAAAATAGGTGTCATCCCTCAATAAACCCATTTTGCTTCTCGAAAATAATATTAGGCATAATCCTCTCTAAACAAAGAGCAATAAATTTTGCCAAAGCTTTTACATCTGCATTCAATAAAGATAGCGGCCTATAGAAACCACATTAAGTTGGATCTTTATCTGTCTTTAAGAGAAGCGCTAGTGAAGCCTGAGACAGGGTGGGTGACACTTTACAATGATTCATTGAACATGGAGAGAGGTAATGGTGCCAATTTTTCTATAAATCTCTTACAAAACTATTAGAAAGCCATCAGATCCTGGGGCTTTATTAGATTGCATTGCTTTAATGGGAAAGTGGGGAATCCAGTTCCTGTGCACTAAGAGAGTCAACAACAGGGAACTGAAGCTTGTCCAGAAACTGATTTATAATGCTAGTATCTACTGGGAATTCAGACTTGTACAGTTGAGTGAGTAGAATGATTTAAAGGCAGCGTTTATTTTTACAGGATCCGTAACCTGAACCGAAAGCATACATTGCCCAATAATGTTACTTTCCACATAATTCTTGGCCTCTACTGCAGAAAGAAGTCTTTTTCTTTTTTTCACACCTTATAACTAATCCGAAGACAAGCCGGAAAGAAGGCCCATGCAGAAAGAAAGCCACCGAACTCCCTTTAACTGCGAAACTCCTTTAAGCTGCGCAGCTGCCGTCGTTAAAAGCCACACTTTTGCGTTTTCGTTAAAAGCCACAGAAGCTTGAGCTTGAGCACCTTGAACTTTTTGCGTTTTCGACACCAACTTGGTCGCACCTCAATGGTCGCACCTCTATCCGCACACGTCACTGTAATATTGGTCTGTAATATTGGTCACCTGATTTGGACTTCGGCGCGGAGGTTCGGTGCTCAGTTCCAATACTTTGCGTCACCTCATTTGAACTTCGGCGCGGAGGTTCTCGGTGCTCAGTCCAACAACTGTAGTTTAACAAGAGTCAAGAGTCTTCGGGGACCCCCATAATTCTCATATTATTCCTCTTTGTAGCAACAACTGTAGTGTTAACAGAGTCTTCTTCGGGCCTCTGGATTCCCCACAAATTTCCTCATGCAGAGCGGTTAACTCCGCGGTTTAGATGTTTGATCCTCAATCTCGTTTTGCCTCTGAAGCAGCTCTATCATCCGCTTGCCAGTTTTGATCTCATTCATTGCCTGCTCATTCATTGCCATTTGTAGTTCAGCTCTTATTTTGGCCAAGTCATCATCTCATGCCGCTTACAGTTCAGTTTTAAAGATGTCCGCAAGTGGTTGCAAATCTTGTTTAGCCTCCTTAGAGTGGTTAGCAAATCTGTTTTCAGCAACTCCAAATCCATAACTCGGGCACTTGATACGGAGAAGAAGCTCCATAGGTTGCTGCAACGATGCAGCGCAAGTTTTTTTCTGGCCATGACAACTGATCAACGAGGTAAAAAACTGTGCACACAATCACCTCTGATGTATTTCTCTGATTGTTAAAAGCGCTATATAAATAAAGGTGACTTGACGATAAGGTAAATTTGCAGAAAAAGCAAAAGTGAACAAGGCGAAAAATGCAACAATTAATAAGAAATGTGCGGGAGGCTGTGAATCAACTGTACTACTTCATTCGCTGCTCAACAACAACGCCTCCCCACCCCGCCAATTAAGATGAGTTTATGAAGTTCTTCCTCTCCTATAGTAACGAATGAGTGGAATTGTTCCTCAGGGGATCTATAGCACACTATCTGATGCAATATTGCGGCTGTTTCCTGCATGTTCAGTATCTCTAATAGTATCGATCTTGGAATTGAAGTAATTTATAAATTCATCACTGCTGTGCTGATGGGAAATGATGCTTTGTTTTTAGTTAATTTAGCCATTTAGGGTTATGTTTGTTCTCTTCTAGAAGAGATGAAAAGTAATCAGATCTAGGTCTTTCTAATGCATTTTTGTAGGATAGGCTACTTTCCCGCCATGCAATACGAATCTGGTGTAAAATGAAGGATATCTGTGTCTTGATATTGCTCTCTTAATAGTATTAGAGTAGTAGTCAGGCTCCTCCTGCCTCAATGGCCAATATTGGGTTTTAGAATTCAGACGAGCATCCAACACAGAGAAAATCATTTGCTGTAGATAGACAGAAAGCACCTGACACATGCATGTAGGCGATATCTAATCGGTTCAAATTCTGTCCCCAAACTAGGGTTTAATCTAATTGTTAACCTTTTCTGTTTGCACTTGCTGGTAATAATCTCTGGAAAAGAATTTTATTTTATTTTATTTTTATAGCACATTGTCTCAAAGCAGCTTTACACAATCAAGGATATAAAATAGAAATAGATTTGTCCCTGATGAGCAAGCCGAGGGCGAGGGTGGCAAGAAAAAATTTCCTAAGATGGTAATAGGAAAAAAACCTTGAGAGGAACCAGACTCAACAGAGAACCCATCCTAATTTGGGTGATAAACAGATAGCAGGAATTATGCAGGGACACTGTGTGTAAGCAACATCTGGAGTGTCTTCATGGCAGAGTGGAAGCATCCCCAGTCACCATGGTGATGTGACATGATCATCAACCAGAGGCGGGTCACCAGGCAAGGTTAGACAGCTCCAGGTGGAGAGGTGGTCTGTATTACTGGCATTTTAGGAGTGGCATATGTAGCTTGAGAGAGAGAGAGAGAGAGAGAGAGAGAGAGAGAGAGAGAGAAAATTTTGTAACTGGGATGCTGAGGATGCAATTAGCCATTATTCTTCCTGTGCCATATTTTAACTATATGTTGTCACCCTACTTTGCCTGGTAAGCTTTGGCTACTCTGGTGAGGTATCTGGAGGCTTGGGGGAGCTTTCCAGTGCCTCCCGTGGCACCTCAGGACCATTTGACTTGGCTATGCAATTCAGTTCACCGGGCACCCATCCAGGTTCAGGAGCATTCTCGAGACCTCGGACCGAGATGAGAGTGCTACTGTCCTGCATGCAGAGGACGCGTCCCTTCTTCGGAAGGACACGCTTAAGCCTGTTCCCAGGGCCAAGATAAAGCAGGGGTTTTACAGCCCCTACTTCATTGTATCCAAGTCCTATCCTTTATCTGAGAAGGCTGAACCAGGCCCTTTATAGGTTCCCATTTAAAATAGCAACTCTCAGGCACATGCTAGCATGCATAAGGTCCCAGGATTGGTTCGTGGCTGTAGACCTGAAGGACGCATACTTTTATGTCTTGATCTTTCCAAGGCCCACATCAGTACAAGGTCCCCCCCTTCGGGCTGTCCCTGTCAGGAGGCGGGCATACCCATCCCCAATTATCTCGACAACTGGCTGGTCCCAGCTAACTCGTGAAAAATTGTGATTGCACACAGGCTTAGGGTGCTCCACCACGCGATTGGGACTGCAGGTCAACTGAAAAATGTGTGAGCACCCTCAAGCTTAGCGCTCCTGCTCAAACATTTTCAGAACTCCTGGGGCATTTGCCATCCTCACCATGTGCGTTGGGCAGGCAGACGCTGTGGTGTGGACAAGCCTCTGACTGCAGTGACTGGACAAGCCTCTGACTGCAGTGACAGTGGCTTGAGCTTTTGCCAGTGTGGTTGGCCCTGAAGAGTTTTTGGCCCATTATTCAGCGCCAGCACGTGTTGATCCATTAGGACAACTTGCATACATCAACCCTCAGGGTGGTGTCGGAACTCAGGGCCCCTCCCTGAAGCGACATTTACTGGGAAATTGATCTTCCCCAAGGCAAACTATCAGTAATCAATATTCATAAAGAAATAGACTCAAGAAATAGAGATTTCAGGCAGGAAAAGAAGCAGCAAAACTTATCTTTAATTGCAGATAGTTGAATCCTCAGCAAAAATCATCAAGACCTTCAGTAACAGAACCAAAAAGCATCGGTGCAGTCAGTCGTGTACAGGAGTGATGGCACACACCCTGCTTCAATTTCCCCAGTTTAAATAGCCTGCTCATTTTTAATATTTATAAGCCAATTTCCATTGTTCATCCCAAATCCCATTGTTTCCTTAGTTCTAGAGTTTTCTGATCCATCCCACCTTATTCAATTCCCATTAAAACTTTGAATACATAGTTTCCTTATCTCCTCCCTGTCTCCTCCCACCTACCATCATTTCCCATTAGAACCAAACTGCAGGGGGTTTTCTAATTTGGAGTTTCTTAAAATTATCCAACATGTCCGAACAAACTGAGTCAGCCCTAAAAAAACAACTCTAGTAAAATCCCCTAACCTTGTTTTTGATCACTACAGTTGTTATTTTCTGCTAACCTCGACACTACGCTTTTTTTATTGCCCTCATTCTACAATATGCATAAGTCTTTTACTCTTCTCTTATTTTAAAATTATATTGTCCTAAATTTGTCTTTTTAAAGCTTGGTTTACATGTTGAAGTTAATATGCATGCATTACCATTTAATGTTACCTAAACTGTCCTGCTTTTCTCTACTATTTTTAAGCAATATATATAAGATTATTCACGTATATATTTACTAGTATGCTCTGAAACAGCTCAGCTTGTTGTCATTTGTACTGGGGTTATTTTTGCACTAATTTCCTGCTATCTTTCTCTCCCTTCTTCTGCAACTCGTGTCAAGCGTATTTCCGCTAATGCTGCATTATGCCATTTTTAGCAGTATCAACTCTCTCACCTCCGCCTTGAACTGGCTAGGTTGCTGGAACATCTCAGTTCTTCATCTGTTCCTGCTTACCCTCAGCGACATACCCAAATAAGGTATGTTTCGGTCATGCGAGACATCTACCCAAATTTTACCCCCTCCTACTCCTACTACCACTTCTCCCTCAATGGACGCTTCTAATATGCCTGGAACTTCTGGTGCTGGCAGGCTCTTTCATGCTTCCATACCTACTTCCATACTATCCTGGACCCTTTATCTTCTGAACCCGACTTAGACTCTGAACCAGCCCCTTCTCCAGTTGACCCTGATGCTCAGCCCAGGCCTTCTGCTTACAGATGGATCGAGTTTTAATAATAAACCTGTTTTCAAAGCACACTGTTTCTGTTATTTATTTGGTGTACGTGTTCTTGTATCAATAACTTGTGTTAGTATTCATGCGTTAACATTTTCTGAATATGAGTCCACATTGTTTGGTTTATCTACTACTTTATCTTTAATAGTACTCTGATAGCACACTAGTTTTAGATGATCAGTCTCCTTTTCCTACTCTTAATATCCAATAATTAATAATAGTAGAGAGCCATAATTAATATAATGCAAAGTAATAAATTCTCCCCACAGTGGTGTACGCTCCCATCACATGTTACAGCTTGCTGCCACCCCCTGCTGTGCACAGGCTCTGTGCATGCCACTCATATCTCGGGCAACCTCAACCATTTGGGGACGCACTTTCACAACAGAGGTCCCTCAGGGCCGAGCAGAAGCTCCACCTCCTAATTACTGAAATTGAAACTAGTTCTGTTGGCAGTGGTGCCCCCCTGGGCGATTCTCCTGCAGAAGGACCTTCTTTTCCAGGGACATAATCAGAACCCACGTATAGATCTCTGGAACCTCCATGTGTGCTCCCTAGATGTGACCAAGTGGACTTGAGAGATCTGTCACCCTCAGTGGTGAACACCATCATTCAGACTGAAGCCCTCTCCAGGGGCAACCTGGAGGTAGCATATTTTCGTCGACTGGTGTGCCTCCCACGGGGAGCACCCACAGAGATGTGGCATCGGGTTAGTGCTCTCCTTCCTTTAAGCTGGGCTTTATAGGCGCTTTTCTGCCTGTCCCATTAAGTTGTAAATGGCTGCCATCGGTGGACCATGACAATTAGGGGGTCAGATCGGTGGGGAAGCACAATCTGGTGGTTAGGTTCCTCAAAGGCTGCAGAAGGCTACACCCTCCGGCAGCACGCCTTACCCCCTCTTGGAACCTCTCTGTAGTGTTTCAAGCCTTACAAGAAGACCTGTTTGAGCCCTTGTTGTTAGTGAAGCTTAAAGCCCTTTCTTTAAGACAGCACGTGACCCCTAGTGTTGTAGGTTGACACAACGTCTTTGTTTCCTCTATCAGGGTATGAGGGTTACCATACATAACTAAGACATTTTGCCAATAAGTAGTAAGTCTTGTTTTGCAATAGGGGTCAAATAGTTATTTTACTCATGCAAATCAATTTATAAATTTTTTGAAATGCATTCTTCTCTATGTTTTTGCTGTTATTCTTTTTTTCATTGTTAAAATAAACCTACCATTAAAATTATAATCTGATCATTTCTTTGTCAGTGGGAAAATTCCCTCACTGTATGTTTGTTATTGTCTGTTTTGAAGTATATATACCTCTAAAGAACTGTATTATTTTAGTGCAATAAAAATACAGTAAAGAGTCAAAAATCAGCGCTGGCAGGGTTACTTAAGTAATAAGTTACAGATTACAACTGATTATATTTGATTGCTTTTCAATTAATTTTAGGTGGATTTTTTTTTTCATTTAGCAGCTAAAAAAATTTAAACCACTCTATCACTTTTTATTATACAAAAATGATTAATATATATTTTGAAACTGAACAGTCTGATTTCACTCCTGCACACTCACAATAATAATATTAAAAAAAAATTCACTGAACTGTTTTATATGTGCCCAGATTTCACGATAAAATTGTTGTTTAAATTTCCAGCACTTAGATGCTGAGATTTTACTCAAACCAGAGAACCAATCAAAAGCTTTAGAATAACACCTCTTTGCCAAAAGGCTTTAGCAGGGCTTTGTGAAAATAAAAAAGGCTATTCTAGATTAGGAACATTTTTAAATGTAACACTGTGTATTCTCCAATACTGGCAAAACACATAGCAAGCAAGTGTGAGTTTTCACAGTTCTTTTTTAAATACATTTTTTATCTATCTAGTCTAACTATCTGGATTTTTTTGTACAACACTCAGTCACAAACCACTGTATCTGTTGCTTAATACAAACGTTGTCATATTTTTCATCCTTATTTCACTATTATTAGTTACAGAGCAGACTTAATAAAAATCTTTACGTTAGAGGAGCAAGCGTCATACTACAGTTACTGCTCTCGGAACATATGGCTATTAAACGTTAAATCGTTTGGCAGCAAATAATTAAAATATTCAGTGTGTGGCAGCTCAGCGGTCGAATGAAGTAGTGACTAATCACATGACTACAATGACTTATATTACTGTTTACGCCACTGCGGGAGACACTTAAACATGACCTGATATGTTTTTGTACGGTTTTTTCCATGATAAAATGTGTTTTTCTGGATTAAAAACCAAACGACAAGGTGCTGCACGGGAAGCTTCGCCACAGAGGATTATCAGAAGACTTGACGATTTTTGCCTCGTGAAGCAGATGGAAAGCATGATTGGAAAGGCAAGAGAGGGTACTGTGATGCAGCGCTTCAGCCATGGCGGTGTGGCGCTTTTACCGTTGACCAGGCAGATTCTGATTTTACTGTGGGCAAACATCCGCTCAGTGCTGCAAGTTATCTGTTGCACCCTAATGACAGGTAGGCAAATCCGACAGATTTTTTTATATATTATATACTAGCGACAGACAAGAAGGAATAATAGAGAAAATAGCGAAAATAATGGATAGAGCGATTGATGATCACATACATACATGCATGCATACATGTTTGTTTCCATTTCACCTTTACTAGTAAAATCGTTAACTGTTTAAATCAACTGCAAATTAACAGCAAATGCATACAGAATTACCGCATTTTTTCAAATTAATATCTAATAAATGTTTTTGGAACATTAAACAAAGGTTAAAAACATACTTAAATATGTATTATGTAACAGGGGCACATATTAGGTGGTAATTAAGATCATGATAGACATATTTTTAGTGTATAACTAGGGACATAGAAGCCCTTATACCTGTAGAATACAGGTAGCTTTAAGTGACCTACATTTTATCAATTTAGTGATAGTGACTAGTCAGTAAATTTTATAAACTGATACAAATGTTTAAAAATAAAGTGTATTTATAGCATATAAACAAGAACAAGGTCTTTATAAATTCTAATATATAACTTTTAAATAAGTTGTTTCCATGTGTCCATATTTAAATATCTTCTGTTTATTGTTAAGTTTTTCAGATGTTTAGGTTTGAAGTTCACCTGCGCATCACAGATGACACAGGAGAACATATTCAGCACATGACAAATGCCCATGGTGATACAGAAGGTTTTCTGTTATCATCGCTGTTTGAAAGCAACAAGAATGTTGTAGTGGAAGGTCCAAGTCCTCTGTCAAGATTTAACAAAGAAGGTTTCGACATAAAATCACATTCCAGGTCTGTTCTGTCCAGTCTTGTAAATGAAGATCTGTGCTGCTCACTGGTGGATGAGTTAGTATCTTGTGCAGGTGACAATCTCAATGAAGATGCCTATGCAGGGGAGCAGGTTGCCTGGAAGCACAGGTTTGACTGGAATTTTTATGCAGGCTTAGAGACTAGAGTAGATGATGAATGTGTACCAGGCCATTATGGAAAAGAGGTTCAGCAACAGAGTGATTGGTATACAGGATTAGAATTTAATTTGTCAAGGTTAAAGCTGAAAAGTCAAAGTTCAGATAGTGAGTTCAGCTGGGGCAGCTCAGACATTTCTTCCAATGATCGAGAACGAGAGGATAGTGATGGGCTCTGGGATCTACTTAGCTGTTCTAATGATCCATACCACCCATTACACTTCACAGCATGTATGTCGAGTGCAGCTGCAAATCGACAGAGAATACAAACCGGATCAGAACAAAAAAATGAGACACAATCTAGTGTCTCAAGTTGCTCAGATTCTAGTGCACAAGGAAACAGAGAGACTGTCAAGTTAAAATCTGATGAGGAGGAGGAGGCATTGTGGAAGTCTCTGTGTCTGGATGACGATCCTTACCACCCATTGAATTTTAGAGCTCATTTTAACAGTGCACATACATTTAAAAACTGTCATATGAAAAGCATTAAAATGCCTAAAGACCCCACAAGCAGTGCATGCCCCAAACAATTATTGTTGCAACGGCAAGTTATTAGTCACCAGTGTCCTCAGATGTGTGTGAAGAAGCCAGTTGAAGTGCCCTGGAAAAAGTCCATAAATAAGACTGTTGATGCAAGCAAAAGAAAGAAAATTTCTACTGTGAAAAGGGTAATAAAAATTTTAACATGTTAATTTTATAACAGTGATGCCTTTATATTTAGTAGCAGACTTAGAAAAATTGTTAAATTGTCTTTAAAGTACTTATACACATTTACATTTATAGCATTTGGCAGACACCCCTATCCAGAGCAACACACATTTTTATATACAACAGCATTTGGTAATCAAGGGCCTTGCTCAGGGGCCCAGCAGTGGCAACTTAATGGTGGTGCTGGAAAGCAAACCCTGATCTACCAGTTAGCAGTCCAACATCTTAAACACTACCACTTCACCCCACTGATACAATGTTTCTGTGTAAACAATAAAAACTAAATTAAATCATTTAGCCACCTATGCTCTTACGAACAGATTTAGGGGAACATAATGTTTAAATCAGTGAAATATGTACACTAATACCCACTAATTTATTTGTTAAAGCGTCTTTTGCTTGTAATGAAACATTTAGTTTTTCTAGGTAACATTTTAGGCATATTAATTTGGCTATTTTATTTTAATTCTCCTTGTAAAAATGTATAAATAGAATTACAGGTTTTTTTATGTACTGTCTTAAAGTGACCAAGGGCTGTTTATAAAATACAGAGCTGGGTATTGACTGAGCTGTTCCAAAATGATCTTAACTGTTCAAAAAACATTTACTTTTAGTATTTGTACTTTTGGCCATTATCATTTTGAAAGAAGAAACAATTCTTTTTCTCAATTTTAGTTTGACTATATTTTTTCCATTTTGACCAGAGCCCCAATCCAGGCTGAAAGTCCAATAGCAATGCTGTATTATGTTGCAATAAAATTTAATGCTACGTACAATTTAATCCCTCCTTGAATAGATACATCTTTACACATAGATTTGAGCATATACTTGGAGAAAAATGGCTCTTACAGAAAGAAAATTTTTATTTGGCTTTACAGAAAGAAAAATTTTATTTGGGGTTAATCAGACAGCTTCACTGCTGACAGGTGCATAATCATTACTTTTGGACCAATGTCTTGCATCGTTATATATGTAATATGTCATTTAATTTAGGTTTAATTACTTATTTAAATTTAACTTTATTACCTTTTTGAACCGAGTCTATGTATATTATTTTTTCTTCTTCAGGTGAAATTCTCTCCAGTTGTTCATGTTCACAAAATGAGAGCCTGGTCATTTGCTCTTCAAGCATGCCGTAAAGGGCCATGGGAGGAGCATGCTCGGGACAGAGACCGTTTTCAAAGAAGAATCTTGGAAATAGAGCAGGCCATTGGATATTGTTTTATGCAATCACACAGAGAAAAGTTTTTGAGTGTTGATCGAAACACTGTACTTTAATAAGCGTATTCCAAAAATACTTTCTAGTCTAATCTAAAAACTAACTGTAAACTATTCTGATAACTAGTCTAAATATTGGTTTGCAGTTCCTTAAAAACTAATGACAGTGACAGAGTTACAGCTGTTTTATCATAAGGTGACAAATATGGTCGAGGTCGTTGTATAAGTATAAAAATGTTGCTTTTTTATTGTTTCTTGTTTTTGTCAATGTTAAGTAACCCTGTAAGAAGAGTGTGTATAACAGAGGGGTTAAAAACAATACATGATGAAACTCATTCCCCTGAGAAGGAATTAATTAGCGTCTTCCCTTAACACATGTTAGTACACAAACTACATGGTGCAAAGATGAGCAATGATGTAGGCAATCTATAACATGTAGTATAACAGCATTTTTTTTTCTTTATGTGTTTGTTGTAAGGTTTTTCTTGCACACTCTTCTGTTAGCAAGCACGCTTTACACATTGTGTATTTGTGTTTAATAAAAATTTCCCCCCTTTTATCATAGTATTATACAATCTTTCACTGTTAATTGACACCTATAGAGATTGAGTTACATTTACATTTATCGTGCCTGTGAACTACTAATGTTGTGTATCTGGTTGCCAGGCTACAGAGACAGAGCTGTACTTGGTGAAAGCATTACAGTAGATTGCAACAGGATCAGTGCAGTGTAGAGGGTTAGCTAGCATGGCTAAGAAGGTGGAAATGATTGGGATTGGCTCTCTAGAGTCTCAATTACGTTGTTTAGACTGTCTGATGCAATCTGCAGCCTCTGTGAGATGAACACAAAAGGTAGCTTGAATTCAACAATCCCACAGGGTTTCCTAACACTTTATTGTGTTGAAAAATCTGTGCTTTTTATTTTGCTTAGGTCAAGCTCATAAAAACATTTTTTTGTTGGGTTATTTTTGTTTATAGACAGTAAAATTTCTATAAACAAAGCATCTAATGTACTTGATTGAATTATGCAGATTGAATGTAATTAATTAACATAGTAATGTTTTTATTTTAATGACAATTATGTTACAAAATTTTGTTATGTACAAAAATGCCTGTAGAAACAAAATAAAATTATTAAATTATGTGTGGTAAGATAACATATCTCTTGGGTTTGATTATGTGCCTAAGTGGCTTCACATGGTTAATTTTATTTTGATTTAGGGATTGGCATATACATGAATAAATCAAGTTGGTTATATGCAAATAAAAACTAATATAAAATTTTATTTAATCAAATGAGATCAATATGCACGTTTAATATAGCAAAACTAATATACTTTTTTTGTTTAGGACTAATAGTCACAGAATAAAATGAAATAAACTTTGAGCACCCAGAGCATGGCCCTAAACCCTCAATTGCTCATTTGTGTAAATGAATAAAATATAAGTCGCTCCGGATAAGAGCATCTGCCAAATGCTTTAAATATTAAAAATGCAAATTTGAAAATCTTATGAATATGCTTACAGTAGAAATATGTGTTAATGAAGAATTTATTAACACACTGTGTAATTGTTTTTTATATCTCTGCATAATATGTAGAAATGTGCATTCAAATAGTTTACTAATCATTCCCCATCACTTTCCAATTTCCCCATCTTCTAAACCACTGCCAAGGCCTAATCCAACTGGTTTAAGTACTGTAATTACTGTAAGAAATTATTAAGCATATTATATACATGGGTATAACGCATTTATATCTGTATTTACAAACTACTTACTAATCTCTATTAATGTAGATACAATGCTTTTTAAATAAGTATTTACCTCTTTACTAATGCTTAACTAATGATTTATAGCATGCAGTTATTATAAAATGTAGAATGTGTGTATATACATATATATATATATACATATATATACGTATATATACATATACCACTGCCCTCCATAATTAATGGCACCCCTGGTTAAGATGTGTTCTTTAGCTTCTAATAAATTTAGTTTTGTTCTAAATAATATAGGACCACAATGAAAAAAAGAGGAAAAATCCAACCTTTAATTCAAGTGCATTTATTCAGTGGGAAAAAAAAATCCCACATTAGGAAATAATTCTTTTACATCAAATCATGTGTGCCACAATTATTAGCACCCCTGAAGTTAATACTTTGTACAACCCCCTTTTGCCAACAAAACAGCACCTAATCCAGAAAGATTACAGAATACAGAAAGAGGGATCTTCGACCATTCCTCTTTGCACAACCTCTCTAAATCATCCAGCGACCTCAGTCCTCTCCTCTGCACTCTCCTCTTCAGCTCACTCCACAGGTTTTCAATGGAGATTGCCATGGGAGGAGCTTGATTCTGTGTCTGGTGAACCATTTCTGTGTAGATTTGGCCACATGTTTAGGGTCATTATCTTGCTGAAAGACCCAGTGACGACCCATCTTCAGCTTTCGGGCAGAGGCCACCAGATTTTGCTTTAAAATGTCCTGGTATTTTAATGCATTCATGATGCCATGCACCCTAACAAGGTTCCCAGGGCCTCTGGAAGAGAAACAGGCCCACAGCATCACCGATCCTCCCCCATACTTCACAGTGGGCATGAGGTGCTTTTCTGCATACTCATCTTATGTGTTCCACCAGACCCACTTAGAGTGTTTGTTGCCAAAAAGCTCTATCTTGGTCTCATCTGACCAAAGCACACGGTCCCAGTTGAAGCCCCAGTACCGCTTATCGAACTCCAGACGTTTGCGTTTATGATTGTGAGGAGAAAAGGTTTTTTCCCGTGCATGCCTCGCAAACAGCTTGTTGGCATGTATATAGCGCCTGATGGTTGTTTTGGAGACTTTGTGACCCCAAAATGCTATTATTTGTTGCAATTCTTTAACAGTGAGCTTTGGAGAACTTTTTATTCCTCTTACCATCCTCCTCACTGTGCGTGGAGACAAAATAAACTTGCGTCCTCGTCCAGGCTTGTTTACCACTGTTCCGGTTGTTTTAAACTTCTTAATGATACCTCTGACAGTAGATATGGACAGGTGTAGGCGAGTGGCTATTTTCTTGTAGCCATTGCCTGACTTGTGAAGGTCGACACACATCTGCCTTACTTGAATTGTGTGTTTCTTTGTCTTTCCCATGTTGAAGAGTGGATAAGAGAAAATGGCCTCTGTGTCACGTCATATTTATACCACAGGGAAAACAGGAAGTGATGAATTACTAATTAAATGTTCCTAGATACTCTGATCAACTTGAAATGACAGAAATACTTCAATTACATTTATTTCCTAGGAATTGTTAGGGGTGCCAATAATTGTGGAACAGGTGATTGTATAAAAAAAATAATTATTTCTTAGTCAGGGATTTTTTTTTCCCCCTTAAAATTCACTTGAGTTGAAGGTTACATTTTTCTACAATTTTCAGTGTGAGTATGCTTCTGCAATAAAAATTGAATTTATTTTAAGGCTTTTAACACATGTTAACCAGGGGTGCCAATAATTATGGAGGGCAGTGTATATATATGTGTGTGTGTATTTATAATATATATATGCACCTCTATAACATCCGCGGATGTTGGCTTTTGGACTGAATGCTGATAACACTCTGAAAAGTCTCCCTCCAGTTAAGCCCACGGGACGTGTCCGTGATTTCCAACAAGAATGTCAAATTTAGACTTGTCTGATTGTAGAACACTTATCCATTCTGAATTAGTCCATTTTAAGTCAACTTAAGTCACCTTAATTGAGATTGTTTCAAAGCAGCTTTACAGAATCACATTAAAAAAGGAAATATTAAACACTTACTAAAACATTTAATCAACATCTATAAATGAAGAGTCCACAACTAAGCAAGCCAGAGGCGACAGTGGCAAGAAAACCAAAACTACATCAGTGACAGGATGGGGAAAAAAAATTGTGGGGGGGGGGGGGGGGGGGGGGACCAGGCTCAGTCAGAGGGTCAGTTTTTCTCTGATCAGACAAACCAGTAGGTTACCCATGCTGCAGCAAAGTTTCCATGGTCTTGTCCGGATGGCTGTCTAAAAAACTGCCATATTGTTTTCAATTGCCTACCCACCAACCCGACTGGCGGCGAGATGAGCTCGGAATAACAAAGAAACAGATGTATGTTAGTGTAAATGCCTTTCCACTTATGATATACAAATATTTTGTGTGTTCTGGTTGACCTGATTATTGCAGCCTAACAATCCTTTAACGGATTTGAATAATGAAAATGTATGTATTATATGGAGACAAGATTAAAGAGATGGGTCTTTTAATCTAGTTTTAAAACTGACAGAATGTGTCTGCCTGACCAGTGCTAATAATTAGAACTTATTAAGTAAATTATTCCAAAGTTTGGGCATTAGATAAGAAAAGGATCTGCCGCCTGCAGTCGATTTTGTTATTCTTTGATTGCCAGAGATTGCCAGAGCACAGCGGACTTGGAGGACTATAACAGGGTAAGAGCTCACCCAGGTACTGAAGTGCTTAACCATTCAGGGCTTTATAAGTAATTAACAAGATTTTAAAATCTATTCGATATCGACGGAATATTTAGATGCTGCATCCTTCGATAACGTAGCTCCAGTTAAAAGAAAAAACTCATTCCTGGTATAATGATCACTCTTCAAAACAGGGCGTTTGAAAACCAGAGCGCAAATGACGTAATTTAACACCGTAGCAAAATTAACTAGGAGTAAGACCACTACAGAAATCTCCACAATAACTGCATGCAGCAGTGAGAACTTTTTTAATAACAAAATTGCAAACATTAGGCAGCAAATTTGAAACCAGACCATTTGAATGATTCTGATGATAAACTAACCACATCAGTTCAGAGCTTACAAAATTTTACTTCTCTGGAAGAGAACAATCTAATTTTACTTATCTCTTTTACAAAATCATCAACCTGTTTATTAGATCCTATACCAACACACTTTCTTAGGCAAAGAATACCAGCAGTATCAGAACCCCTGTTGCAAATAGTTAACTTTTCACTTAGCAGTGGGTTTGTTCCAAAATCTTTTAAATTTAAAAGTCTTTAAAAGTTATTAAACCACTAATCAAGAAACCTGATCTTGACCCCAGTGAGCTGTCAAACTACAGGCCGAAATCAAACCTCCTCTTTCCAATATCCTAGAAAAGATATCAGCGCAGCAGTTATTTACACAAAAATAACATACACAAACTGTATAAATCAGCATTTAGGCCTCATCACAGCACAGAGACAGCACTTGTCAAGGTAGTAAAAGACCTCTTATTGGCATCCAATCACGGTTGTTTCTCTTTGATTTTATTATTCGACCTAAGTGCAGCTTTTGGCACCATTGATCATAATATTCTTCTTCACAGATTAGAAAAGGTAGCAGGAATTAAAGGAATGGCCCTTACCTGGCTCAGGTTCTTTTTAACCGATCGCTATTAGTTTGTAGATTTAAATGGTGATTTCTCTGTGCTCTCATGTCAAGTATGGTATTCCACAGGGTTCGATTTCAGGCCCCCTTTTTCCCTTCACATGCTTCCTCTGGGCAACATAATTCGTAAGCTTAATATTAGTTTTCACTGTTACGCTGATGACACACAATTATATGTTTTAGCTAGGCCAGATGCAAAGTCCAGTTTAATAAAGTTGAGCAATGTGTGAAGGAAATAAGAGACTGGATGTTAAGTAACTTCCTTTTGTTTAATCCTGATAAGACAGAGGTTCTGGTTCTAGGACCACATGTATTTAAAAGTAAGCTTCCTGATCACACTTTAACTATAGAAAGGCTTTAAAGGTTTTATCAAGTGCAACAGAAAAAGACCTGGGTGTAATCATAGACTCCAATTTCTTATCTGAAGCCTACGTAGACAATATTACCAGGATAGCATTTTTTCATCTAAGAAATATCGCTAAGATAAATGATGCACAAAATTAATTCATGCCTTTTTTACATCCAGGCTGGATTATTGTAACGCTTTACTGTCTGGATGTTGAACTAGTTGCATAAATAAACTTCAGTTAGTTCAACACAGCAGCGAGAGTCCTCACTAGAACTAGAAGATATGAACACATCACCCCTTTCTTATCCATACTGTATTGCATTGGCTCCCAGTAAAATAACCACATCGATTTTAAAATACTACTCCCGACCTATAAAGCTCTAAATGGTCTTGAGCTGCAGTACCTGAAAGAACTGTGTCTAACATTCCACAACGCCTACGTCAATCAAAGAATGCAGACTGCCTGTCAGTACCGCGCACTATGAAAACAGCAGGGGCACAGGGCAGGGGCAGGGGCCAAAGTTATGGAATACTTTCCCTATGAATGTTCGAGAATCAGACACAGTCTCGCTGTTTAGGTCTAGGCTAAAATCTTATTTATTTAGTCAAGCATTTTGCATAGATTCACCTTAAATATAAAGAAGCAGATCTGAGGGATAAGTATTATGGTGATCTGGTAAGTTTAGATGCTGTCTTTCCCACTTTTATTAAACACATTGTTGATAATAAGAGTGACTGGTTGCTTTACATATCAGTGAGCCCTCATGTCTGTGTTTCCCTCTGGTTCTCCTTTTAGTTCCCTTTTAAGTCTCACTCGACATTGCGGAGCATCCGATATGGGAAAAATCCCACCTTCTCTTTCCCTCTGAAGATTTATTGGCTCACTCCAGTACATGTATTGCTGCCCATATGCAAATGAGCATATAGTGCCGCCATCTAAAATGTATATAAGGCGGGGCAGGGCGGCAATATTTAGAATCTTTTCCTTTACGAAAGAGCAGTTTCCTCTGAAAAACAGCAATTTTCAGAAAGAGCAAAATTTCTGAAAATGCGATAGTGTTTTGTGCTTTCTGCATAGAGCCACCGGACAGCCATGGCCACTGCGTCCCGTGCCTGGGAGTGGCACATGCAAAAGCAGCATTGGACCACGCCAACTGACCGCACTGTCTGGACCTGCCAGTGCATGTCTTGAGGGCTCACCAAAACATAGCATGCAGCAACTTCGGGCAAGAAACTGCCACAGGCAGTGACCTGGCACGGGTCCAGCAAAGGTCCCCTATGTCCACTTAGATGACGCGAGGCCCCACAGATATCTCCGTACACCCCCAGTGGAGGAGGCCGTTGCCATCTACCTGTACCCGTCTTTTCAGGGGTGTCGCGCTGGGTTGTAAAAATCATAGAGCGCAGTTATGCACTTCAGTTTCGACGCAGACCACCACATTTCAATGGCATGATGCAGTTGCTAATTTCACCTTAGAATGTCTCCGTTATGCGAAGTTCACGAGGAGGTTCGTGATCTCCTCGAAAAAGGAGCCGTAGAGCAAGTTGCCCTGAGCGAGTTGGAAACAGGTTTCTAAAGACCGGTAAACAGACCAGTAAACAGAGCGCTTTGCAAACCCTCATTCAGGATGTTAACTTTAAAACAGATCCTTGCGCAGATACATCCCGGGGACAGGTTTGGACCTGCTTGCGACTCTTAGATCGCTCAGCATCACAGATGTTTTCTCAGGTTCGCCTTCGAAAGAGTGGCATACCAGTACACAGCCCTTTCCTTCGGGTTGGCTCTAGCTCCTTGAGTATTTTCCAAATGCATAGATGCATCGCCCCTCTCCGTCTGAGAGAGTGGGAGAGTGGGATGCGCATCCTCAATTATTTAGACAACTGGCTTATCCTAACCCACTTTTAGTCAGTCACGTGTACATGCTCCTCCGCCACTTAAAGTCACTGGGGCTGTGCGTGAAGAAGAGCTTCCTTAAACTAAGTCAGTCTACAACATATCTGGAAGTATGTTTCGATTTGCTGAAGATGCGTGCTCGTCTGTCTCAGCAGCACAGAGCTGTCATC
This sequence comes from Bagarius yarrelli, assembly GCA_005784505.1. Taxonomy (NCBI): domain Eukaryota; kingdom Metazoa; phylum Chordata; class Actinopteri; order Siluriformes; family Sisoridae; genus Bagarius; species Bagarius yarrelli. Next base: position 161,007 of record VCAZ01000183.1, on the reverse strand, counting down.
TTATCCACCTTACACCTTTTCAGGCAGTCTTTTAGAGGCTTCTGGGTCTGATGGCTTCAGCCTCAGCAGTCTGTTACAGAGGTCTCCTGCATATGAGACCACTGCAGTTTTGGTTTGAAGCTCGGGTCCCAGCAAAAGCCTGGAAGCAGACCAGCATGTGCATTGTGGTCACTCGCCTATGGTGTCAGTGCTCTGAGGCCATGGTACGACCCAAAAATGTACTGCCAGGGGGTTTCCCCTTAGGGACAGTGACGTCATGTGTGGTAATCACGACGGACGCATCAACCCAAGGCTGGGCAGCCATCTGCGGGGGCATGCCAGTCTCGGGACGGGTGGCAATGACATAAACCACTTGGAGCTCGAGGCAGAGATCCAAGATCAGGACGAGAAAGTCCTGTGCCTCTGTGATCCTCGTAGCGCCGAAATGGGCAAATTAGATGTGGTTTCCGGACCAGAGGGAGCTGCTAGTTACCCCCTCCAGGCTGATTACCATCAGGAAAGACTTACTGTCTCAGGCAGGCAGGCATGATCTTGCATCCCAGCCCTAACTGTCGAGCTACATATGCCACAACTGAGCTGCCAGTGATCCAGAACCCCATCTCCACTCGGACCTGTCAGATGCTTCCGTGTGAACCGCCCCCAGTTGATGATCATCATATAACCAGGGTGACCAAGGATGTTTCCACCCTGCTGTCCTAAACATTTCCAGCTGTTCCAAGGACTTATGACCTTAAGTTGCTTAGACACACACAGTGTGACTGCATAATTCCTGCTACCCGTTTTTCACCCCCCCAAAAATGAGGATAGGTTCTCTGTTAAATCTGGTTCCTCTCAAGGTTTCTTCCTAATCCGTCGCAAATTTTTCCTTGCCACCGTCGCCCCTGGCTTGCTCATCAGGGACAAACTCATTTCTGATTTATTTGCATTTTATAATCTTTATTTATGTCTAACACCCGACTGGGCAAGTTGTATGAATGTGGCTAAAGACACTATTATTTTGTTCTGATTGTTGGATTACAACTTTAAAAAATGGTAAATCTAGGTTTCAATATAATATATATACTGACAAAGTTGATGACAACGTTGGATGATACTATTCTGAGAAGATCAAGTCAGGCAGCCCAGGTGTCTGAGATAATAACCTTTTGTCTCTAGGCACTTCCTGACCAGTTTAATGTAATTTAATGTAAATGCTAAGCTCCAATGTACAGCTGTCCTTTGTGTCTATGATAATGTGACCATACTGTCAGGCTGATTGGTTTAGCCACCTTTACATTCAAACAACACTGACTACAGCGACGCACCACAAGGTTCTCAATAAAGAGTAACTTCTGCTTGAAAGATCTCATGATCAAGCAGGGAACTGTAGAAGGCATAAAATTTTAAATGAGCTCATTTAGTGGATAATTGTTAAATTTTTCTGTTTAAAAACATTTGTCATGTTATCTAGTTCTATTTATATTAAAACTTATTGGCTTATTGGCTCATATGATTTCTTTTGGTCTTTTAGTTTTAATTTTATTAAAATTTCTAAAATGTCCCAACTTTTCCCGAATGCTGGTTGTAGTTCAGTATTTGTGATAAGATTGAAAAAAAATGGGGCCCCTGGGGAGGGCATATGGTGCTGGTCCCCAGTAGAAAAATAGTAGTAAAAAAAGATTTGAGATGGGCATGATGGCTGATAACTGTTGGAGTAGTGGAACTAAAGTGCTTGTGTGTGTGTGTGTGTGTGTGTGTGTGTGTGTGTGTTGTGTGTGTGTGTGTGTGTGTGTGTGTGAACTGGGGGGCCCAAATCGGAGAGTCACAGCCACTAGTGCAGGATGGAACATAATAGTGAAGACTGATAAAAAAGAGGGGGTAGATAGAGAGTGGGAGAATAATAGAGACAGAGACAAAGAGATATGGAGATATAGAGAGAAGGAGAAAAAGATAGAGAAACAGCCTCAAGAGAAGAGCCTTAGCAAAGATAGAGCAAGGAAGAATAGCAAGGAAAAATAAACCCAGAGCAAAGAGACAAATCAAAAGAGAGCCCCAGAGCAACATAGTTGGTTGATGGTTTGATTACAATGTTTTGCTATGGTTACAAAATAGTAAGATGGTTACAAAATGTTACAAAATAGATGAAGAATTGTGAAACAGCCATGGAGTTGTTTCAGCCATGGAGTTGTTGAATGAAGAATTGTGAAACAACCCTGGAGTTCCTTTGCCGCCACCTTAGAACTCCAGGGTTCAGACCACCCCTGGATATACCATAAAGGCATGGGAGTGGCCCTAGGACGAGGCTCCGGACCGCCACTAGCACATATAGCTTGCCAGCTGTTACCCCTCCACCAAAGTCGCCAAATTTTTTGTGGTTTTTGTCCAATGGCGCCTCTTAGAGGCAATAAAGTGATGTTGCAAACATTAGACTACAAAGTATTCTACAAGTCTATTGCTATTCATTTGCAATTGATAAAATACGCTAATTGACATTATATGTTTATATCAATTAAGCACATAATTATGCAGTTACGTAAGAACATATAAGCATGTGTAAATTAAACAACCCTTAGTCTATGGCAATGCCAGCTGTATGGGACGGGATCATGTCCACCAGGTGTCTAAGGTTCTTGTACGATTCAGATTCAAACTCAACAAGATCTGGCTTTCCGAACTGATTCTGTTGGCAGTGACGCCCCCATAACCGAATCCCATGAGACCTTCTCTCCCAGGAAGGGGCACGATCTGGTATCCATACCCAGATCTCTCCTAAACCTCCATGTGTGCTCCCCGGACGCAACCAGGAGGACTTAAGAGATCTGTCACCCTCAGTGGTAAACATCATCAATCAGGCTAGAGCCCCCTCCACGCGGTAGCTGTATGACCTAAAGTGGCATAGTTTTGTCGACTTGTGTGCGAGAGGAACCACTGAGATGTGGCATCAGTGCTTCCCTTTCGTTCAAGCCTCCACCATTAAGGTGTACATGGCTGCTATTTCCGCACACCACGACACTTGAAGATCAGTGGAGAAGCATGATCTGGTAATTAGGTTCCTCGAAGGCTGCAGAAGGCTACGTCCTCTTTTACAAGCCTGACAGGGAGACCTGTTCAAGCCCTTGCAGTCAGCGGAGCTCAGAGCCCTTTTTTTAAAGATTTCCCTCCTGACTGCACTCACCTCAATCAAGTGGGTGAGGCACCTGCAAGCCCTCTCTGTCAACCGAGCATAGCTGGAATTTGGCCTAGCGGATTCTCATGTTGTCTTGTGACCAGGCCAGGATACCGTCAAAGTGTTCCTTCTTTCTGGGGTAGATTTGTGCCACTTTGGTCCGAGACAGGTTCCATTGTCTGACACTGGACCCCCTTTTTCCAGCTGCACATTTTCCCTAAGCCAGACCAGTGGAGGGACAAGCCAGAGAAGACCAGGGCCAGGTGGTTCCCTGCGTAGAAACCCTTGCTAGGTTGTGCTCCACATGTAGTGGCTCCATGTGCGGCCCCATGTGTGTAATCTTAACTGTGTAAGAGATTTCCAGGGCAGTGTTATCCTTATCTCCATAGGTTGTCTACGATCATGTGCCCAGGTATGGCTGTCTCTCCTAGTGCAGAGCCCATTCCGGGCCCTATGTCATACTGCCTTTGTCAGTCCTTAGGTGAGTCTTCACATGCTAACCTCCCAGCTGGCAGGATGTGATCTCCATAGGGCCCCCCGTCAGGACTCCCAGCGAGATATTAAAAGGTGACTGGTGTGTAGTATAGGGACACCTAGTTTTATTCACTCGACTGAAAAGTAACATCTCAGAGTGAACGACAGAAAGGGTTACGTATGGTAACCCTCTTTCCCTAATGTAGGGAACGGAGACGTTGTGTCGCTCATGCCACGGCTATGATTCTGTTTATGGTTCTGTTCTGAGGAGCCAAATGACCAGCCAATGTTTGAAATCATTTCATAATTTATTGATTTTTGATTTTATTGATTTAACATTTTGACTTAAAGCATTGACTTTTTGTCAATGATGGGGGAATCAAAATGATTTTAGTTTGGTTGACAATGTTTTTACTTCTAATTTTTTTACTGAATCGAAAATTAGAGCGTAATTGGCGTCAAACCAAATTGTCAGTATTTCTAATAGCCTGAAGTCTCCTGAATTATAAAAAAGCTCTTAGTGCTAGAAACAAACAAACAAACATAACCCTAGATTTAAATTCAGTACCATAGCAAAATTTTAATTTTTAATTTTAATTTTACAAACAATTCAATAATAAAAATGGAAAATATCAGCCAAAAAAACAGACTACTCATATAAATCTTAATTCTTCTAAGAAACCCTGTAGGAAGCATGAAGGAGGCCTGCCAGCACCAGAAGGTTCATATTAGTATTGTGCATTGAGGAAGAAGTGGTAGGTTGGGTAGATACATCACGCATGAATGGAACATACTTTATTTACACATATTGTAGAATGAAGGCAATAAAATCAGTATAGTGTTGAGTTCAGCAGAAAATACTATAGTGATAAAAAACAAGGTTAGGGGTTTTTACTAGAGTTGGTTTTTTAGGGCTGACTCAGTTTGTTTGGACATATTGGGAAATTTTGGGGAACTCCAAATTGGAAAACACCCTGCATATATTATTAATTTGGTTCTAATGGGAAATGGCAGTAGGTGGGAGAAGACTGGAAGGAGAGAACTGACCTGTAGTCCGCCCTGGGTCTCCATCCACCGTGCATGCCGCCAGAGCAGATAAAGCAGGAAGAGGCAACCGGGTCATGTTCCGTTACTACTGGGTGTCAGCTTCTCCACAACCTTGTACAAATTACCCTCATAGGTAATACCCATCTGCAGAGCCAAGTAGTTGGAAAGGTGAGAAAAGTGAAGTATCATGGTCACCAGGTGAGTACTGGCTGTCGAAGTTGTCTGCAGCACTGTGTGAGCCACTGTCCACCATAAGACGCTAGAGTGGGAGGAAGGGTGGAGGCACCTGAAGCCACCAAACCCACGTAAGTCAAGTCACCTTTATTTATAAAGTGCTGTCTTGCTGCTGAACTAACTGAAGCTTATTTATGCACCTAGTTGAACATCCAGACAGTAAAGCATTACAATAATCCTGCCTGTATGTAATAAAAGCATGAACTAATTTTTAAGATAAAAGAATGCTGTCCTAGTAATATTATCTACATGAGCTTTAAATAAGAGACTGGAATCTATAATCACACCGAGGTCTTTTACTGTTGCACTTGATGAAACAGAAGGACCGTCTAGAGTTACAGTGTGATCAGAAAGCTTACTTCCAGCTACATGTGGTCCTAGTACCAGAACCTCTGTTTTATCAGGATTAAGCAAAAAGAAGTTACTTAACATCCAGTCTCTTATGTCCTTTACACAATGCTTGCTGGCTGTTTGCATCTGGCCTAGCTGAGACATATAACTGAAAACATGAAAAGCATGAAAACTAATATCATGCTTACGAAGCGATGCTTTCTTGATGCAAGTGCACAGTTTCTTTCTGTCGCAAGTGCGCCAGGGAGGATAGGTGATGCAAAAATGCCAGGGAAGCCTAATTGCAACTAGTGTAATTAAAAAACCGAGAAAACCAAGAACAATAACAAATTACCAATAAAGCATGTGAGAGAAAATTGTGATAAAATTTTAATAGGAAATCACATAAGTAATAGGAGAAAAACTCAAATAAATATGGAAATTAGAAGGGTATAAAAGACAGACATGGATGAGAAGGAGCAAAAAATCAGCTGTTTTGCAGTCAGCCAAAAACACGTTCAAAAGAGCTCTTAGAAGGAATTTTTCCAAAAGTTAAAACAATGCATCTTGGTCAACAGGCAAAATGAGTGCAAAGTCCCCTTCAAAATCCCTCCATTCTAGTTTTTGGAAAGTACCACCATTCTAATCTGCATAATTCTAGCAAATTTCCACGTTTTACTATCTCTCTTAAAATTCCACTCCTAAAAAAATTCTGCCGTTTTGCATGTTATCATTGCAGAATTATCATGCTGCCATTTTGTCATCAATAGAGTTGTGGTTCCTTGCTGCTGTGCCTCTAGCTTGCTTAGTTGGGGACTTTGCATTCACAGGTACAGGTAAAACTGAACTGAGTGTTTAAGTAAGTTCAATTTAATTAAATTTTATTTGTATAGCGCTTTTAACAATAGATATGTTTTAGAGCAGCTTTACACAGAATGTAGTAACAGTGAAAAAGTATAAGTTTGTCCCTAATGAGCAAACCGGTGGCGAATGTGGCAAGGAAAAACTCCCTGAGATGAAGTAGAAAGAAACCTTTAGACGAACCAAATTCAAGAGAGAACCAATCCTTATTTGGGCGACATTGCACGTTAATTACAGCATATTGTAATGGTGATCAAATGAAAGAAGACACCTTGTACCTTGACACTGAGTCTTTTATATAACTGATCGTGCGATTACCAAAGTACCAAATAGTATTAATCGTCATAAAATCTGTATAAGCCATAATCCAAGAAATAGGTCTATCGATTTTAGGTAATGTGTCCAACTTTACTGTGTGAAGGTCTGATGGGTAACTGAATCATAGCTTACACCATCGGGCCAGTTGCAGCCTATTCAGTAACTGCCAGTGTGTCAGTTATAAACAGAATTCACATGTTGGGTTATTGCCAGGAAAGTGATGCACATGTGTGATTTCTGCCACACAATCTCACATGCTGGACAGTTATAGCGTGTGCAATCAATCTCATATGCTATGCCTTCTACACATCATTCCCTATGTCTTTGAAGGGGAGTACATCAGGATCCATAGTCTTTGTTCTTAAGCTTTACTCTGCTGCCTACATCTCTACTCATAAGCTGATTTTCCTCAGGGCTGTCTAATAATTTCACCACATTCCTGGCACCCAACGCGGGGCTCCGCGTCTGAAGACGGGAATTGACAAGAAAGAGTTAGCAACTGTCCGAAGGCGTGTTTCTTTGTCCAGACACAGAAAATTGACAACTCTGAGAGGAAAATCAGGGGGGAATCACCGGGTTTGTCTCAGCGACGTAGTCCCTCGCACAAACCTCTCCTTGAGAGGTAATTAATAGATCTCATTTGTATTTTGTCATCTGTATTTTCTGTGATTAGGAAAAATAAAAAGGGAAAGGTGTAAGTGAAATTTAGGTTTGAGAATGTCACTCCGATGTATTCTAGGTTGAAATTGTAAGGTTTTTGCAAGTTTTTGTAGGAGAAAAGCGCCTCAGGGTGGAAGCACTCTGTGACTGGTGTCTGCACAGACAAAATCAAACCAGTTAAGCTAAAATTTGTTTTTTCCTGAGGAAAACAACTGAGGAGAGCAATGGGTAACAAACGCAGCAAATAGAAAGTGTCAGAAGTACAAATGCTCAAATATTGTAAACATCCTAACATGCACTACAAAATTATGGTCCAAAAAGTAAATTTTCTCTTTGGATGAAGTGTGGATTTCCAGAAAAGGGTAGTTTTAGTACAAGACAGTTGGAAATTCTGAAAAGTCAACTAGAGGGACGAGACAAGCGTAAAAAGAGGAGAAAGAATAGAGTGAATTGGGGTGCATTTGACATGTGGGTGACAAAAAGTCAGGAAAGAGAAAAGAGATTACATAGTTTAAAGCCATCTACACATACCACATCTGTTGAAAAATACTCGCTACCTGTCTGTAAAAAATTGCCATGTTAATAATGGTCAATTGGTTAATTTTCTGGTTGATTCAGGAGCAGGTAACTCGGTTCTGAAATCTGACAAATTGAAATCATATCCAACTATGAGTAATCAAACTATCTTTTCAATTGGTGCATGTGGCACAGAAGTGGTACAACTTCAACAGTCGGTACTAACTTAACGTTTAAATTTCCATTTCTAATATCGGACCATTGTCCAGTTAATTTACTGGAAAGGGATTTAATGTGCAAATTGGGAATTACGTTTTACTGTCAGGCTGATGGACTAGCTATTCAGTGTGCTTCAACATTAAAATTCGTCAGACACGATCCGAGTCTGTTTAGTAACAAATGGAGGATAAGAGAAGTGAATTTATTGCAAGAACACAAAATAGAGTAATGAGCCTGGTGGCTGTTTTTATGAAACCACAAGATCTACAATGCACAGCACATGTACATTTAGGGCCAGATGTGGAGTATGAGAATGATTAGTTCAGACCTTTGTTAGGACCGGACGTGCTATTGTTGAAAAGAATGTTTTGGGATGAGACTAGATGTACTGTTGAAGCTATTTGAACCGTGTTTCTATGTTAGCTGGTCATCCAAACCTATTCTGAATCAGTAATACACCACACATTTCCTTACCAAAAGATACATTAGAGCAATGGAAAGATTTTGGTTTTTGGACTAAATTGTGTTGTAAAGCTAAAGACTGGGTTGTAAAGGAAGCTTTTACAGTCAACCACTGTTGGGTCCTTGAGCAAGACCCTTAACCCTTCCTGCTCCAGGGGCGCTGCATCATAGCTGACCCTGTGCTCTGACCCCAACTTACTAAGATGGGATATGCGAAAAATGCATTTCATTGGCTCTGTACATGTACCTTGCACAATGACAATGAATTGAATATACTTATACTTATACTGTTTGGGTTAGTTAAAAGGCTACAGCATTTTGTAAACATTTGAACTGGTTAACGCGGACTAAACACGCATGTGACATAATCCCTGACACTGGGACTGACATAAAACCATGGTTTTCTCCAAGTTGGCACAGAGGATGATGACTGACCCCAGACTGAGCTCAGTACCATGACACCTGTGGGCTAAGGGTAAACATGATGTTGGTTTGATTAAAAACTGCCCAGCTGTGCACATTACTCCCAAATCTGACTTCAGGCCTAAGCAAACACAATATCGACTTAAACCTGAAGCTCTTGCAGGCATCACACCAGTTTTCAATTCACTCTTGGAAGCTGTGGTGACTGTTCCCTGTTTATCTAGTGTGGTGCGCATCCCTATTTTCCCTGTGAAAAAGTTCAGCATTTAAAAGCTATTAAGGACACTGTAGTACAAAGAGCTCCGAATGTGCCTAACCCATACACCGTTCCCACGCAGATTACACCCGAATGCAAATTTTTCTCTGTGGTCAACCTAGCAAACGCATCACCCCAGAGAGCCAGTACTGGTTTGCGTTTTTATTTCACAGAAAAATCTACTCGTTTATCCGCTTATGTCAGGGATATTGTGAATCTCCAACAATTTATAATGAGACATTAAAAACCAGTCTAGAAAGATTGGAATTGACCCCAGGTTTGGTTCTTCTGCAATATGTAGATGATTGTCTATTGGGGCACCAACAAAAGAACAATGTGAAAAAAACACTTTTGCTCTCCTGTCATCTCGCAAAAGAGGATCACAAAGCAAGCTTGTCCAAAAAGAGGTCTAATTTCTAGGTCAAGGCAAAAGACTTGAAACCAGAAGGGCAGAAGCCATCCAAAAGATACCAAAACCAATTACCAAAAAACAGGTGATGTCTTTCTTAGGTATGTGCTCTTATTGCAGGATGTTCATTTCTGATTATGCTGTGCTAGAGGCCCCATTGAGTGCCATTGCTAATGGACGAGGCCTACTACAAGCTCACAGCAAAGTTACATGGACTCCAGAGAGAAAGAAATGTCTTTGTGCAATTGAAATTTTGCGTTGCAAAATACTCCCACATAAGGTATTCCAGATCCAAGCCGTCTATTCACCCAAGCTGTGGATGAGAAAAATGGTTGTATGACATCATTGCTCCTTCAGCAACAACATAGAGATAAATTACGACCAGTAGCGTATTTTTCAGCTAAACTCGATCCAGTCACTTCAGGGCTTTCTATGTGCCTGAGAGCAGTAGCTGCAGCTGAAAAAGCTGTGAATGTAAAAAAAAAACAGCTCACATGACTGCAGCCAGATGGCTGAGGTATTACACAGTATTGCTTGAAATGCCAAATGGGACTGTTAAGAGATGTACTGCTTTAAACTCTGCTATTCTTCTTTCAACAGCTGATGACAGATAACAACATAATTGCAGGTTGTGCACAAGGTTTGCAGTCCAAGACTTGACCTGCAAGAAGTTCCATTGACCAATCCTGATCTTCAATTATTTGTGGATGGATCAGCTTTAAGGGACCCAGCATCAGGCAAATGGGTTACGCTGTAGTAACAGGTCACACCACATTAAAAGCTCAACCTCTTCCGTCACATTTCTCAGCCCAGGCTGCAGAGTTAGTTGCATTAACTGAAGCAAGTAAATTAGCTGCTTATCAAACAATGGCCATTTATATAGATGGCAGTTATGCTTTTGGGGTCGTACATGACTTTGGGACACTTTGGAAACACAGAGGGTTTTTAACATCCTCAGGTAAAACCATTACACATCATCAACTGATTGCTGCGCTCCTGAAAGCTATCACTTTTCACAGCAGAGTACACTTTAAGGACTGGGTTTGGCGAGGACCTTGTGACAGAGCATGTCTCCTGAAAAAATTGTTTCCCTTTTATGCAAAATTGACACATGGTAAGGACCACAAGTCAAAAGGGGGAATGGGTGCAGAAATACATAAGTACTGGTTCACAAAGGGTTTTTTAATATTTTTCCAACAAAATTGTGAAAAATGTCTTATTTGTGCAACAAATAATGCAGGACAAGGAGTAAAACTCCTCCCTAGTGCGCATCCACCACCACAAATGCCATTTCAACTTTTGCAGATGGATTTCATCGAGCTGAACTCAGCAGAAAGTAAAAAATACTGTCTAATAATAGTAGACATGTTGTTTAAATGGGAAGAAGCTTTCCCCACCTCCAAGCAGGATGCAAGTGCGGTAGCTAAAGCATTCATTATGGAAAATGGGGAATTCCAGAGAAGATTGGTAGTGACAATGGAACTCCATTCGTACATCAGGCCTACAGAAGGTGAGTGAATATTTAGTATTTGATTTAAAACAACACTGTGCATATTATCGATCAAGTGGGGGAGCAGTAGAGAGAGAGAATGGCACTCTAAAAACAAACTGGACAAATGCTGCGTGGAGACAGGGCTGTTTATGGGTCAAGGAACTCCCCATTGTTTTGATGCACATGCGCACACACACGTAACAAGAATAATTTAAGTCCCTTTGAGATTTTAACATGTAGAAACTTCAACACTGGAACAAGACCGGCAGTACTCACCACCGACAATCTCAAGGATACAATGCTCAATTACTGTATTGATTTGTCTTCTGTTCTGTCTAATATTCACAAACTGGTGAGGAGCTGCCTACCACAACTGGCAGGAGGACAACTGCATGACCTGAAACCAGGCGAGTGGGTGGTGGTTAAGGATTTTAAGAGGAGGAGCTAGAAGGCAAAGAGGTGGCAGGGGCCATTACAAATTCTCCTCACCACAACTGCTGTCAAGCTGAGAAGAGGGGACCCAGGTTGGTGGAGTAAGTCCGGCTACAAAGGGGGAGGAAAGTTTCCAGGGCCCTCTGTCTCTACCACTGTGAAGAAATAAGCAACTCCCTGACTATTTAGATTCCCCTTTTTTTTCAGCTTGATTAAATAGGCGACAGATTAATACTCGTCCCAGATCGAATACTACAGCTTCGGACAAAAGAGGGGTAATAAAATGTGAGTTTGTAAAAATGTTTCTTTCAATGTTTCTGGTCCTGCTCTCTTTCTGGTCATGATGTACGTGTGGACAGAACTGGGGATGCGCCCTGACGTGTCTGACGTCCATGAGGGCTGAATCTGTCATGCGTTTTCTGAAGCTTGGGTAACACCCCACCTCACCAACGATTCCACGATAGAAGCGAACTCCAACAGAACCGCCTGTCTTGTGCCCATAACATTAGTGTCAGTGTAAATAATTCACGGATAACTGAATTCACAGAAGCATGCAATAACACAAACAGACAAAAGGATGCAATAACACAAACAGCATGTGTTTCGATATACTCCAGACTTACTGCACCCCACTCCCACATAAAGTGTGAGACGATGAGTCAATGTACGCTGTCCCATGGAAAAAGGGTCAGACGTGTCAGAGTAAACAGATACGCCACACCTATCTTGGGATTCTCTGAATGCGACACCTATGTCGAAAAGAGGTACCAGCTAAATTCAAAGGGAACACTCTGGCAGATCCATGGACCACCCCGGGTGCTAACATAGGGTGGTCATTTTTCTTGGGAGGTGGCACCACAGCAGCCCTAAACAAAATTAATGGACTGGTGTACCTACTCATACAAATGAGAAATGACACCTTAAACGCCATACAGTTACTTAATAAAGAACAACAGGCCATGAGAGAGGTGGTCATACAAAACAGACTGGCATTAGACATCCAGCTTGCAGAGAAGGGTGGAGTGGAAATTTTAAACACTTCCTGATGTTTCTACATACCTGACAACCACTGCAACATTACAAATATTTTCCACCGGACCCCACAAGAACTGATTATGATCCTGAACTTACAGACACAGAAGATGAGACAACCAGAGTCTAAATGAAAGGGAAAAAACAATTTTAAGCATTTTAATGGTTGAAGTTTTTATTGTCCTGTAATGTCAAGTCAAGTCACCTTTATTTATATAGCGCTTTTAACAATCAGGATTGTTTCAAAGCAGCTTTACAGAAATACCCCAGAAACAACAATATTAAACATTTATTAGAACAGTCAATTTGATTGATATCCATAAATTTAGAGTCCCCAACTAAGCGAGCCAGATGCGATGGCGGCAAGGAACCAAAACTCCATAGGTGACCAAATGGAGAAAAAAACCTTGGAAGAACCAGGCTCAGTCGGGGGGTCAGTTCTCCTCTGACCAGATAAACCTGTAGGTTACCTGTTCTGCAACAAAGTTTCTGTGGTCTTGTCTGGATGGCCGCTTAGAAGACAAGAAAAACTGCCTTATTGTCTCCAAGTGGGCTCAGAATAATGAAGAACAGACTTATATTAGCGTAGATGCAATTCGACTGGTGATAAACAAATACATTATGTGCTATCGGTGGTGTTTCCTGGTTCCAGTTGACCTGACTGAACGTGTGTATTATGTGTAAGCTAGGTTAAAGAGATGTGTTTTTAATCTAGTTTAAACTGGCAGAGTGTGTCTGCCTCCCGAACAGTGCGAGGTAAGTTATTCCAGAGTTTAGGCACTAGATAAGAGAAGGATCTGCCACCTGCAATTGATTTAGTTATTCTAGGTATAATCAAATTGCCTAGGTCCTGAGAGTGCAGCAGATGTGAAGGACTATAATAGCATAGGAGCTAACACCATGTTTTCTAACAATATCTCTCAAGGGTAACATGTAAAGTGTAAAAAGTAACGGTCCTAGAACTGAGCCTTGGGGTAATCCATACATTACTTGCGAGCGATATGATACCTCTTCATTCACTGCTACAAATTGTTGGCGGTCAGATAAGTAGGATTTAAACCATGCTAACGCACTTCCACCAATGCCAACAAGGCTTGTTGTCATTTTTAAATCTATTTTTAAAAATGTTGTTGTCGACAGTGTCAAATACAGCACTGATAGCAGCAGGTCATTTGTAACTCTAATTAGAGCAGTCTCAGTACTGTGACAGGATCTAAATCCCGACTGGAAATCTTTATAAATATCTTTTTTCTCTAAGAAAAAAATTTGTTGTAAAGATACAACCTTTTTAAGTATCTTAGACAGAAATTAGAAGTTTGAGATTGGTCTGTAATTAACTACATCTTTTGGATCAAGTTGTGGTTTTTTAATGAGAGTGGCTTAATAACAGCTAGTTTAAATGTTTTGGGAACGTATCCTAATGACAACGATGAATAAATTATATTCAGAAGCGGACCTATGACTTCAGGAATTACCTCTTTTAGGAGCTTAGACGGAATCGGGTCTAACATGCATGTTGTTGGTTTAGATGATTTAATAAGTTTATAAAGTTCTTCCCTCTCCTATAGTAACGATTGAGTGGAATTGTTCCTCGGGGGATCTTTAAGCGCACTATCTGATGCACTTCTGTGGAGAAGCGATGAAAAGTAATCAGATCTAGCAGTTTTTAATGCATTTCTGTAGGACAGGTTACTATCCTGCCATGAAAATACAAAATAACTCTAGTTTAGTTTTCTCCCGCTGTGCTTCACTTTTCGGGCTGCTCTCTTTAAGGCGAATTCGTGCTCATTATACCACGGTGCCAAACTATTTTCCATTATCTTTTTTTTTAAGTGTAATGGAGCAACTGTATTTAAAGTACTAGAAAAGACAGTCTCCATATTTTCAATTACATCATCGAGTTTTTCTGAGCTATTGGATATGCTAGAGAATTTGGATAAATCAGGAAAAAATACTTACAAAACAGTCTTTTGTGGTAGAAGTAACAGGTTTTAGAATTTACAGTTTTAGCTATATTAAGTTTGCACAGAATAAGAAAATGATCCGAAATATCATCGCTTTGTTGCAGAATTTCAACGTCATTAGCATCAATTCCATGTAAGAGTATTAAATCTAGAGTATGATTTTTATTATGAGTAGGACCTGAAAAGTGTTGTCTAACTCCAATAGAGTTCAGGATCTCTAGAAACATTTTTGTCATTTTTGATATGGATATTAAAATCACCAACAATTAAGACTTTATCTGCAGCCAGCACTAACTCTGTTAGAAAATCACCAAGTTCTTTGATAAAATCTGTATATTGACCTGGTGGCCTGTATACAGTAGCCAGTACAAACATTACAGAAGATTTATTATTAGCATCTATTTCTCCGGATAATGTTATATGAAGCACCATTACTTCAAATGATGATTTATACCTAAAACCTGCATTCTGAGAAAATATTATTATAAATGCAACCCCTCCGCCTTTCCCTTTTGGACGCGGCTCATGTTTATGACGTCTCGGTTACGTATGGTAACCCTTGTTCCCTGATGGAGGGAACGGAGACGTTGTGTCGAGCGATGATACTAGGGGTCACGTTTTGGCAGCCCGAATACCTCTGATGTATTTTAAAAAAGCAGAATTTGCATAGCCGGTTACGCCCCGGACTTCCGGGTATAAACAGACCGTCCGCAAAACTGCTCATCGTTCTGCCTGAGGAGCCGGAGACAACTCCCCTGGAATGGTCCGGCCGGCGCAGTGGCATGAGAGACACAACACATCTCCGTTCCCTCCATCGGGGAACGAGGGTTACCATACATAACCGAGACGTTCCCTATCTGTCGTTCACTCCGACGTTGTGACGATCCGTGTCAGGGGTCTACCGAAGATAAGTGTCGACAGAAGCCAGCGTGTCGAAGCGCAGCCTTACTCAACCTCATGACCTACCAGTGTGTAGGAGCGCCTTATCTCCTTCCACAAGGGGGGAGGATATAGCTTAGGTGAATCCCCCAGCACAGCCTTTTTTATATAGTCACCTTCCAGTTACTCACCGGTGGGAGTCCTGCCACACCGGAACCGGGCCCTTCCCCCGAAAGGCGGAGGGCCCTACAGAGATAACATTCCGCCATCTGGGGGTAGTATGTGAAGAATCAGGTTCTACGCTCTAACTGGTGAACCTGTAACCAGTGACCTGACCGACCTGCATGTTGCCAAGGAATTTTGGGAGGCCTGCGGAGACGGCCTATTGTCCCTTCCTGATGCTCCCCGACAACCCCCGCTGTGGCCTCGTACCCGAGGGAAGGAGAATCTGAGCGAAGAGAGGCTGGGGAGGCTGAAGCTTTTCGCTGAGCGAAAACCGCCAGCCTAGCATGCAACGTGCTGATGGGAAGTGCCTCGCAAGCAGGGCATGAGCCATCAGTGAACGCTGTCGCTGCATGAGCAGACCGCACCCAGGAACACACTGCTGAGAAGACATAAATCTCTCCTTTTTTTTTCCCCCTTCCTTCTTTCTTTTTTCAAAGAGAAGGAAAAAGAAAGACAAAAAGAGAGAAATATGTCCTTCAGCTAACAAGGCACCCTACGAGGAACAGAGGAATTTTTGCTCAGGCGCCGCTTCTTCTCTCTGGCTGTCGCTTGTAAAAGCTTTCGCTTTAACGCTGTTGCTGCCACCCGTGAAGTCGGCTCCAAAAAACAGAACGATGAGCAGTTTCGTGGCTGGTCTATTTATACCCGGAAGCGTAACCAGCTATGCGAAAATTCTGCTCGTCCAATTTCATTGGCCTTTTTTAATTTAAAATACATCAGAGGTATTTGGGCTCCCAAAATGTGACCCCTAGTGTTGTCACTCGACAACACAACGTCAGAGTGAACGACTGATAGGAAACAGTCATTTTTGGGTGTAGACTCATTTAAAATAACACAATCATCTTGTTTTAGCCAGGTTTCTGTCAAACAGAGCACATCTAGATTATAACTAGTGATCATATCGTTAATAAAAAGCACTTTCGCACATAGGGACCTGATATTTAGTAAACCAAACTTTATCGTTTGTTTCTCTGTGTTTGCATAAATTTTTTATTTGTCGAACATCGATTAGATTGTTTTCGATTAAGCTGGTTTGGACCCTTATTGTATTTTTTCTTATTCAGGTAACAGACACAGTCTCTATAGTGTGATATCTTCTAAGAGTCTCTGTGTGCTGTACATTAACTGAAATCTGTGCGAAATGTAAGGCGAGATGGCAAGCAGACAGACTTTTAAGCCAGACTATCTGCTTCCTGACCTGGGCTCCAGTTAGTAAAGTGCCAACTCTAAGACTATTTGCCAAATTTCTAGAAAGAAAAGCAGCTCCACCCCAGGAGGGATGAATACCATCTTTTTAATCAGGTCAGGTCTGCCCCAAAAACTCCTCCAATTGTCTATAAAAACTATGTTATTTCGCGGGCACACCATATAGACAATCCAGCTATTAAGTGATGACAGTCTGCTATGTACCTCGTCACCACGAGCAGGGAGGGGACCAGAGCAGATTACTGGTGTCTGACATCATACTTGCGAATTCACACACCTCTTTAAAAAAAATCTTTGGTGATCTCCGACTGGCGAAGATAATGCTTATGCTTGCATCATTTTTTAGGGTCTTTTTCCCCACGAAAACAGCATTAATTTGCTTTTGCATGTTTCCACTCAGCACACTATGTAAAAGAAATGTATAATTTTTATGTTTTTAAAGTGTTTCAATAAGAAACAAAAGGTAGGGAATGTAGTCGAAAAATAATATTCTTCATTCATGCATTTGTTAGACTAATCAGACCTAAGTAATTAAGTAAGACTTGAATGACCAAGAGTTTTGCAAGCCTTCAGAAAATCACAAGAAAACGAACTCTGCTTTTCTTAAGGGGAGTATAAATAAGATTATGTTCCAGGAACTGAGAACTGTTATTGCTCAACCCTGGGGACTGAAACAAAGTCTTGGCAAACAAGAAACATCTGTGCACGAAAAGAAGAACTTAGAAGTGTTTTAAATAGGGCGCAGCCCTTTAGGCTGCACGCTCTTATTCACTGAATGCTGTTTGGTCTTGACTTTGAGCGCAATAAACTTTGTTCTTAAGTTTTACTCTGTTGCCTCCGTCTCTACTCATTAGCTGATTCTCCTCAGGGCTGTCTAATAATTTCCACCACAATGTGTCAACCCTGCCAGCCAGTCCTCCAGAGAACAGCCACATCCACCAGGCTAGGTCAGCTTTTGTATTGTTGCTGACCATCTCATCACATCTACAGGAACAGCAGGACCTGTGTGGAAACCAATCTATTGTGCAACAA
Organism: Bagarius yarrelli; assembly: GCA_005784505.1. Lineage (NCBI taxonomy): Eukaryota > Metazoa > Chordata > Actinopteri > Siluriformes > Sisoridae > Bagarius > Bagarius yarrelli. The sequence continues at coordinate 143,391 of VCAZ01000183.1, read as the reverse complement.
TTTTCTCTTATCAACATACATATTTTGAGGTCCTCACATAATATCTATTACTAAAATAATTTTGGACCTTTATCATGGTTGTTGCATAAAGTTGTTAATAGAGAATTTTTCATAGCTGCTATGGTGTGGTTTATAAATTGCTGCTGATTACACCAAACATACTAAATCCATTTTGCATTACAAGTTACAGTTACTTGCATTACAGGAAAAAAAATGGCCATGCTGTGGATAAAAACTCCCACTGTGTGCGTTGGTGCTCTCGGACATCTATTGGTAATCCTGCCCAATTAACATATACAGGTGCATTTCAATAAATTAGAATGTTATGGAAAAGTTTATTTATTTCAGTAATTCAACCCAACTCAAATTGTAAAACTTGTATATTAAATAAATTTAATATACAAGTGCTGATTTCATTTTCCAGCAGGATTTGGCACCTGCCCAAACTGCCAAAAATGACCATGATGTTGGTGTGCTTGACTGGGGTATTGTCAAGAGAAAAATGAGAAACAAGAGACCAAAAAATTCAGATGACCTGAAGGCCACTGTCAAAGAACACCTGGGCGTCCATACCACTTCATCAGCAGTGCCACAGAATGATCACCTCCATGCCATGCCAAGTTAAGGCAGTAATTAAAAGCAAAAGGAGAACATACTTTCCAGAAGGCCAACAATTCACTAAAATGTTTTTTTTATTGGTCTTATGAAGTATTCTAAATTGTTGAGATAGTGAATTGGTGGGTTTTTGTTTAATGTGAGCCAAAATCTTCACAATTAAAAGAACCAAAGACTTAGACTACTTCAGTCTGTGTGCATTGAATTTATTTAATACACAAGTTTTACAATTTGAGTTGAATTACTGAAATAAAAAAACTTTTCCACGACATTCTAATTAATTGAGATGCAGCTGTATTTCAGGATCAGGACCCCACTTTTCTAAGCCTGAAAAGTTTTAGGACTAATTGTCCAAAATGTTAATGTCCCAAAACTTAATACATCTCTCCAGATGCTACTGTTGGCAACAACTGTGTGTTGATCAGATTTAGGGTTCAACCAGTGCTATAGGTAAATGTTCTTCCAACAGCATGGATTCGCACAGCCCATGCCACAGACCTGCAATACCTGAGATCCTCTGCAATACCAACAAAATATGGGTCACATTGTAATTGTTAAATAAAGGTGATGTCAGATTTGTGATGTTGATATGTGTATTGGGTGCATTATCTTTGGATGTGCGTTGTTTTAAAAGCATAAACAGTATAAATCCCAAACAAAATTTATTTTTGAAATGGTTAAATAACAATATTTTGCTAAATTCCAGCTCCAGCAAGCCACCACTGTTGGACCCCTGAGCAAGGCCCCCAATTGCTCAGTTGTATAACAAGGAATATTGTAAGTCGCTCTGGATAAGGGCGTCTGCCAAATGCTGTAAATGTAAATGTTGATGTAAATCTGTTACGAAAGTGATAAAGATTGGCAAAACATAGAGAGTTAATTATATGATCATGTATGTAAAATGTTACCTAAGAAAAAGAGAAAGCTGAGATATAGAGAGAATCAAAAAAAATAGAGAGAGAGAGAAAAAGAGATAGGGAGAGAGAGAGAGAGAGAGAGAGAAAGATCCTCAAGAAGAGAGCTCAGCAAAGATAGATCAAGGAAGAAGAGTAAGGAAAAAGAGAGCCAAAGCGAAGCGACAGAGCAAAGAGAAACCCAAGAGCCATCTTCTTTTATCCCTTTCTTGAACATGTGACTTATAACCCAATGTGTAATGTACTTAAATGGTCAAGCTTAAACTGTTTTTGGAAAAATTCAAATATATTCAAGTCAAGTCACCTTTAATTATATAGCGCTTTTAACAATCTGGATTGTTTCAAAGCAGCTTTACAGAAATACATCAGAAACGACAATATTAAAGCATTCATTAGAACACTCAATTTAATTGATATCTATAAATCCCCAGAAACCAAAACTCCATTTGTGACAGAATGGAGAAAAAAAACCTTGGGAGAAACCAGGCTCAGTCGGGGGGTCAGTTCTGCTCTGACCAGATAAACCGGTAGATTACCCATGCTACAGCAAAGTTTCCATTGTCTTGTCCGGATGGCTGTTTAGAAGAAAAGAGTTCACTGAAAAACTGCCTTATTGGTGATGGTGACGATGGTGAGCTTGGAATAACAAAGAACGGACATATGTTAGTGTAAATGCAATTCGACTTGTGTTAAACAAATATATTGTGTTATAATAATAATAACAATAATAATAATAATACATTATTATTGTTTTCAACAACCCCTTCATCAATAAGAGTATCAACAAATATTCGGCATAACCAAATACAGAACTCAATTGTCCAAAAACAACCATTCCTCCAACTGAAATAGACAACTGATCAAATAACCTATAGAAATGTTTCAACGCATACATATGTCAGTAGTATTATCATAAACTAAATGTAAAAATGATTTATAGTGTTGTGTTGTTGTTTTATGATCCCTACTAGCGCCCCGCCCTGTTTGGGCCTGTCACCTCTGTTACCTCACACCTCTCTGTCTGTGTGTGTTGTTTTGGTGGTCTGGTCCTTGCTCAGTTATTTTTATACTTCAAGGCCCGGCCTAAAACCGCTTACTGTGTTGGGATTGATTAAATTAAATTATAAAAGAAACTATTGCAGTCATACTGGAAAAACTTATCAACAAAAAACTGAAGGAACTCTATTTGGGTTGTGAAGTCAACCACCCCAGCCATCTCAGATACTTTAGTTTGTTTGAACCCAGTCTCTATTTTTTTGGCACATACTTTGAGTAACGGTCACAAAATCTGGTCAAACCAGAGCTTAAACACATCATATCTCCAGCTTTGAACCAATGTGTTTTTACGGTTAATCTGCTCAGGATCCAGGGGTTCAGTGGACTCTAGTTTGTGTGAACTACATAACAAAGCTTTGTGAGATTAGATGCTGATAGTGAGCAGATTGTTTCAGACGCAGTGGACTGCTGGAAGGGCACAATGCCACAATGATGAACACGTCCTGTGTTAATGTTCTAACAAAATGTCTACTTAAACACCATATTAGTTGTGAAATGACCAACTTGCTGTATAAGATCATTGATGAAAATACTGGTGTGACCTTAACTGAAGATAAATGTGGTGTTGATGCTGGACATTTTACAAACCTTTAGAAACAAGAACAATGTCAAATGAATGGACTGACGTTATGTATGAGTATTAATAACGGTAAACTGATTTTTGTAACTATGAGAAAGATACTAGAGCTGTTGACTGACTGTGATAGTAAGATTAGAATTATTAAGATTTTGTGTCTCTGTATATAACAGAGTGTGTCAGTTACGTATAGTAACCCTCATTCCCTAATGGAAGAAATGGAGATAATGTGGCGAGTGTACAACACTAGGGGTCGCCTACTTCCCCTACTTTCAGACTTTTTACCAAAACCGCATCACCTGGAAGAAAAAGGTGACGAAAGCAGAAACATCACCATGCAAACTGTTTAGTTTTTCAGTCATTACTTGTGTATAATCGCCAACAATCACCTCCAGGTCACCTGAAAAGAAAATGCCAGGGTTACCTTTTGACCAAGATGTTGGAAACATAATAATTTCAAAAGGTGACAGTTGTGATTGTGGAGTCATGCTAAGCTTACAAAGTACAGAAGGTAGCAAATCGACCCAATTTCTTCCATTTATTTGCAACAATGCAATTTTTTTTTCTTTCAACATTCCCAGTGCTTTGAGGATGATATGGAATGTGAAAAATCCAGTCAATGTTCAAATATTTATACAATAGAGTTTATACAATATGCAAAAAGTTCCAGCAGTAGGTCGATAGCTCCAGCAGTATTCAGTGGAACTATGGTGCAGCATTCCTGCTGAAACATGTGGAAACATGTTCTTGTCCCAGCATCATATCTAAGGCAAAGCTGTCATCATGGTAGTAGCATGCAGTTGTTCTGATATTAGGCCTAGTGCGGCTATAATATGATTAATGAAATGTTGTTGATTGTACCATATGTAATTAATCCACCGGACATTGAATGCTATCTGGACATGTGGGGAAAAGAAAGTCCATGTTTGGGAAGAAGAAAGTTCCTCTGCAAAATGGCCTTCCAGAACACTAGTATCCCTCTCCAGTCAACATACACATTAGGGACTGGTCCCCATTATTCGATTTCAGTAGTCTTGCCTGGTTTTAAATATTTATTGTATGTAGCATTACCCCCTTTTTCTTTAATCAATTTAGTTATTTCTTCCACACCTCTTTTGTGTCTAGGTTGGGTTTTAGGTCTTTTCTGTTCAGGATGGTTATCAGTATTTTAGGATGCCAGTAGTGCTGCAATTTTCTCATTATCTAGTGGAAATACAGTCAATCCTCCCTCTAATACTACTTGGGCACATAATCCATGCCAGAGATGTGGGAGCACTTGCATTACTACATTACCCCCACAATACCTCAGCTATGGGCAGTGTGCCTGCTCTTAGGCTTGGTATAGCCAACTTAGTTAGTTGAGATGTAGAACAGTTAGCTGACCAAGGATGTCCTACTTTGCTATAAAGATATTCCAGCTGTTCTTTAAGGACTTACGATTTAAATTGCTTACACACACAATTACAGTGTAACCACATAATTCCTGCTACCTGTTTTTCACCCAAATGAGGATGTCTTCTCTGTTGAGTCTGGTTCCTCTCAAGGTTTCTTCCTATTTCCATCTAAGGGAGTTTTTCCTTGCCACCATCGACCCCGGCTTACTCATCAGGGACAAACTGATTTCTGTTTCATTTCCACTTATAATTTCTTAGATTGTGTAAAGCTGCTTTGTGACAATGACCATTGTAAAAAGCGCTATACAAATAAAATTGAATTGAATTGAATTGAATATTGTCCATTACTATTATAATGGACCATTAAATTCTTTTAGGCCTCAAGTTGGCATTACCCTTAGTGGGCTATGGTCACGTTTGTGACACACTATGCATGTGCTATTTTCAGTTACCTGTCGTGTGGTATCATATCGCCATTTTTATAAAGATTGGTATCTAACTGTACTTCCTTTTCCATTGTAGAGCCTGTATTAACCGGGGTACAACATTTATTAGACTGACTATTTCAGTGGTAAGCCAATCGTCTCCCCACTGTAGTAGCTTTACCAGTGGTTTGCATACACCTTCTTATTGTAACTGTGCATTTGGCCCCAAAGGCAATAATAATTTGTTGTACACCTTTACCTTTATGGTTATACTGTTACATTGAATTATTTGTTGTAAATCACAATACGAAATGTTTGATTGTTATCCACACTGAAGTTCCACAGGAGAAGGATTGTCTTGTATGTGTCATTTACTGGATACTCTGTCACTGTTATTCATTTAATCTTAATTTTATTACCATTCTGTGTCTAAATGTCTAGTGTCATAGTATAATCTGTCTCTGGTCTATCTGAGGCTTACTTAGTCTATTCAGGCATCCAAGTAATACCACCCTGTTTTTGCTACCGATGGTGGTGTAGGCAAAGGTTGTCCATTGTATGAGTAATTGTTGTGGATCTAGTGGTTGAGTAATTGCTGTGGCTCTAATAGTTCTTGTACACAGCTGTCAACAAACAATGCACATATATGGTGATCTGTTATAGCCAACTACATTTTTCCCTTTGGCAGCACGCTTAGTACATTGCACATATACAGTATTTTCAATCAGTTTTGGGCTGGCATTTGTTGGCTTGTTTATACTAATAATTGTTTCATTTGATGCCGCAGATTGTGCTAGAGCATAGGTAGTTAATTTATTGCCATCCAAATGAACAGTAAATATATAAGCGCTAAGCCTATACTATTTTTAGCCAATCTTTTTCTGTAGGTCTTCTTTTGTTAAATGGGGCGATTTTGTACGGTGTCACGTATACTAGAGCTTTCAACTCAGGGAATATTTTTTCTGCCAGTGCTGTATCAATTGTTGTAAGTGGATTTAAGGTATATTATAAGGTGGCAATTGCTTCCACCCACCTACTGAATCAATCCACTATTACTAAAATGTATCTCTTTCCCTCTTTTCTGTGTACCATGTCATTGAAATCCTTCTAAAGATGTCCTTGTGGTTGCAGAATATGACTTATTGGAGCTGTAAAATGTTTTGCGCATTTCGTGTTGCACAAATTTTACAAATTCTAAGGGACTTGTCTATTATTGCTGCCAAATATGGCAACCACCACTCATGTAATTTTAGTTGCAACCTCCCTGTTATCGCAGTGGTCTTCTCCGTGTGCATCTTTTATTAACATTGGGAGAAAAGCAGTAGGAGCTGCACAGATTCTGTCGCAACGTCTCCATACTCCTGTGCTAGGATCTAGTATGGCCCCTCACTTTGTTTTTCCTCTGGACTTGCTGTCTCTTGATATTGTCTAATATTATCTATTGTTACATTCATATGTACTGGAGTTTGTTCTTCTTTCTGCATTAGTGCCATTACATAAGTGTTCCCTACAGCTGCTTTTTTAACCATTTCATCTGCTTCAATGTTACCTCTAGTAACGAGTGAATCATCTTTTTGTATGCCATGTACTTAACAATTGCTAATGCTTTAGCTAACATCATGACCCTTAATAGTTCAGATATTGCTGGTCTTTGTGTTACTGTTGATCCATCTGCCCTTAAAAACCCTATTGCTGCAGTTAGCGCCTTTATTTCTGCCAATTGTGGAGCATGGTTGTGGTACAGCTGCACGTACTGCGACATTAAAAGAGTCTGTTTCTTTAGCATATTCCATGACTGCATATCCAGATTAAATGCCCTGTTCGTCTGGCATTTGTTATTACAAAATTTTGCCTAGTCAATAGAGCGTGCAATGCATGCAATTTGTATAGTGTACTAGGTGACCCATAGTAATGATTGACGCTTTTTCATATGCAAATGCTGCGGCCACTACAGCACAATGACATGGTGGCATGCCCGTCTCCACGTTATCCAGTGCTGTACTGAAAAAAGCAACGGGTTGTTTTCCCATTCCTTGTTGCATCAGGATTGCTGATGCAAACCCTTTTATTTCCAATACGTAAAATTCAAACAGTTAACTGTAACTGGACTGGACTAGAGAGCGTTGTAGCCAAAGCACTTTTTATCAATTCGAAAGCTGCCTCTCCCTCTCTAATCCAAGTTAAAGGGGCGCTCGGTTTAGTTTGATCTGCTGCTTTTATCATGTCTCTTAGTGGTTGTACTTTTAATGCAAAATCACATATCCATAATCTACTAAACTTTGACATGCCAAGGAATGACAACAATTGTTTTACAGTTTGGGGTTTTGGAGTATTTCAAATTGCTTCAATGTCTGTTGGTGATATTTTATAAGCATCCGGAATATTTGACAATAGTGTATTTGAATTTGGTACCACCTGAGTTTCTACCGCTTTGACTTGATTTACTGGTTTCAAATCATGTACTAAATGATGGATGGATGGATAAGTGTATACAATCGTTAGGGGCTTTACACCAGTGGTCACCAAATTTGGTCCTGCAAGGACGGTGTCCTGCAGAGTTTAGTTCCAGCCCTAATTAAGCACACCTAAATGAGCCAATCAAGATCTTGCTGGGCATACTTGAAACTTATGTCCAGGTGTGTTGAGACATGATGGAGGTAAACTCTGCAGACCCCTCAAGTTTATTGACCCCCCTGGGTCAGACTTGCTGCATGTCTCTATGAATGAGACAATGGTGTGCAGGTGGGAAATAAAAGACACTGCTATGTGTCTACTGAGCCTACTGAGAACCAAGAATGAATTGGCACAAATTGGTAGCTCAGTGAATAAGGTGTTAGATCCTGCTCATAAGCTTATAAGTTCAATTCCCAGCACCACTAAACTGCCACTGTTGGTCCTCTAAAGTCCCCTCAACACTGCAAGTTACTGGTACAAAAAATGTAAAAGGTGTTGCATTAAAATGGTGCTTTAGGGGGCGCTGTTTCTTTCTTGTGCCTGTTAGTGTAGGAAAGACATGTTTTACTTGTCTCGATGATCCTTGACACTTGACACAAGTTTACAGATCAAACTTTGCCATTTTATACACTATTTTGTATTCTTACTTCATCTGTCTCTGAATTGTCTTATCGTTTTTCTGTCTGTCAGGTCTGGTTCAAGAACCGACGTGCCAAAATGCCATCAACAGCAGCAACAGCAGTCCAGTGGCCAGCCCAAGCCTCGCTCGCCCTTCTAAGAAACAGGCCACTCCGCCTCCTCCAGAAATGCCCTCTGATCTCTCCAACATCACGGTGCCACCGCCTCAACCTCCAACCCTAGAATCTGCCCCAGTGTCTGTTTGGAGCCCCGCGTCATTGTCACCCCTCACTGACCCTCTGTGTGGTTCAGGCACTGGGTGCATACAGCGTTCGTATGCCATGAGCTATGGCCCGGTGTCGTCCTCCTACAGCACAGGCTTTGGGACGTCGGTGTACTTTGACTGTGGCCCCTACCTGTCACCTGTTACCTCGCAGGGAGCTCTCTCACCCCTCTCTATGGGCACCTCGCTGAGCCAGTCGCCGTCGTTTGCCTCACAGGGCTACGGCGTCTCTGCCTCACTCAACTTCGACTGCCTCGACTACAAGGACCAGCAGGCGTGGAAGCTTGGCTTTAGCACTGTCGACTGCTTTGATCACAAGTTCCAGGTGTTGTAGTGTTCGGGAATAAGAGAGGTGGAGGGTACAGAATAAAAAGGGGCGGGAACATGAGGGGAGGGCGGTTTTACAAGCTGCCATTGCTGATAATTTTTAAGGTAGTCTTAGGACTGATTCCAGAGGCCATTTTGTTTTGCAGAAAATGGCGACTGCTTAAAAAACTCATACACACATTTATAGACACAAACATACTTTCAGAGAGCCGAGTCTAATTCAAGTCTCCGCCCAGCTATGTTTCTATCTTATTATGTTCTTTTTAATAGTTCTTTTCTTCTTGGGTGCTAAATAAAACACCTTGTTGTTCTGTTAGCTTGCTAATAGTTTTGAGTGACACATTTTGAATAGTTTTATGTAGCAGTCAATAAAATGGTTTTTGTTGTTTGAGTGGCTTGTGCGTATCTTATTTTTGGTCGACTCCTTACCAATTAGTTACGACTAGGTGAGTGTGTGTGTGTGTGTGTGTGTGTTGTGATGGTGGTGGTGGAGGTGGGGTTTATTTTACGCGATGACCCAGAGAGTATCTCAATCTCCTTTACCTTCAAACTGACGCGAGCCTAAAGCAATTACACGGGATCAGCTTTACAGAAATACATCAAAAAACGACAACATTAAACATTCATTAGAACAGTCTATTTGATTGAATAGAGTCCCCAACTTAGCAAGCCAGAGGTGACAGCGGCAAGGAACAAACCAAAACTCTATTTGTGACAGAATGGAGAAAAAAAACCTTGGGGCGAAACCAGGCTCAGTCGGGGAGTCAGTTCTCCTCTGACCGGATAAACCCGTAGATTATCCACACTGCAGCAAAGTTTCTGTGGTCTTGTCCGGATGGCAGTTTTAGAAGACAAGAGATAGTAAGGCTCACTTCATAGAGGTGTTTAAACTAGCACAAAGACGATGTCCGATGACGTGGTGACATAGCTTACAGCAGGTTTTGGTCACTGAACCGCTGGATGTCCAGGTGGTGCTCCAAAAACAATGTGGGCTACATTGACAATTGGAAATTTTTTTTGAGGTCAAAGCTGACCTGTTAGAACGGGACGATGTCCATCCCACTCTGGAAAGAAGTCGCTCTCCTTTCTTGTAACATAGCTCATAGTCTTAGAATAGGACTAGTTAATCATTGACTACCTAGAGCCCAGACCAAGCAGCAGACCAACTGGCTAATCCGACCGCCTGCTAGCTGAGTCGTCACTTAGGATATACAACATTGAGACTGTGTCTGTTCCCCGAGCTAAACAATATAGATACAGAAAAAATCCAAAAGTTTGCTTCAGTAATTTAATTAATATAGATATCTGTAATTCAGAACATACTGAACACACAGCCTGCACCTTTGATCTAAAGCTAGGATTGTTAAACATTAGATCTCTTACTTGTAAAGCACTTATGGTTAATGAAATGATCACAGATCAGGATTTTGACATTTTGTGTTTAACAGAAACATAGACTAAACCGAATGAGTATGTAGCATTAAATGAAGCTAGTCCTCCAGCATTCAGCTACATACATCAGCCTCTCCCAAATGGTAGAGGAGGAGGCGTCGCAGTTATTTTTAGTAATAATCTAACTATCGTACAGAAACATGGACAAAACTTTAATTCATTCGAAGCTCTCTACAGTAACCTTACTTCTGCAGAGACAAATAATAAGCAGTCAGTCGATTTCTTTAGTTCTTATTTACAGATCTCCTGGACTGTACTCCAAATTTCTTAGTGAATTTGCAGATTTCCTGTCTAACCAGTTTGTCTCCGTTTTTATTGTTAATTGCTAGTGAGTTTAATATTTATTTTGAAAATACAGACGACCCGCTGAGAACAGCATTTATGTCCATTCTCGACTCAGTGGGAGTTAATCAGTGTGTAATAGGACCCACTCATAAAGCAGGTCACACATTAGATTTAATACTATCTTTCGGAATGAGTATACGTAATAAAGTAACAATTCCTCAGTGCAAAATGATTTCTGATCACCATCTTATATCATTTAAAATTTATGTCATACTAATAATGTACACATAGCGCCACGCTACCGCTTTAAACGTTCACTTACATCAACTTCTGTTCAGAGCTTTATTAGCTATCTTCCAGAATTGTCTTCAGTCATTGGCTCTCCATCCGATCCAACAGAACTTGAGCAGGCGACTGAATAATTAGATGCCGCATTCCGCTATACATTAGATAACGTAGCTCCAGTTAAAAGAAAAATAATTAAAGATAAGAAACTCACTCCTTGGTATAGTAAACACACACGCTCTTTGAAAACAGAGCGCCCGTAAAGTAGAACGTAACTGGCGCCAAACTAGATTGTTGGTTTTCCAGGCAGCATGGAAAGAGGGAATCCTAGCTTATAAAAAAGCTCTTAGTGTAACTAGATCAACATATCTCTCAAACCTTATTGAAAATAATAAAAATAATCCTATATTTCTGTTTGACACCGTTGCAAAATTAACTAGGAATAAGACAACCTCAGAAACCTGCACCATAATTGTGTGCAGCAGTGAGGACTTCATAAACTTTTTTGATAATAAAATTGCAAACATTAGGCAGAAAAACCACACTTGTTGTTTGTGTACATGGATTTGATGATGTCATATGTTTTCCCCCCTACACACACTTTTCATGATTTTATAAAATAAACCTTTGTGCAAAATTGAATCAAAAGCTTTTTGGAAATCTATAAAACATGCAAATATTTTGTTTTTGTGGACGTGTTGGTCGATTAGAGTGTGTAGAGTGTAAATATGGTCACTAGAGCGGTGTTTTGGTATAAATCCAATTTGAATTTTACTCAAGACATTGTGTTTCCATAAGGAAGTCTATAAGTCTGGAATTAATGATGCTACACAGAACCTTCCCCAGATTACTGTTCACACATGCCTCTGTAGTTATTAGGGGCCAATTTATCTCCGCTTTTAAAAAATGGGTGTTATAAGACCTTGTGTCCAGGTGTCCGGGAAATAACCTACACTCAGAATCATATTAAATAATTTAAGAATTGCTAATTGGAATTTTGGACTTTTCGTTTATGATGCCGTCCGGTCCAGTGGCTTTTTTAGGCGTTTTAGGTTTGAGTGTGTGTAATTTCATTGAGAGTTCCTCCTCTGTAATGAGGAAGTCTAGAGGATTCTGGGAGTCTTTTATAACAAGTTTGTACTTGGTGTGTAAACGGATTTAAAGTGATCGGTCCAGACGTCACCGTTCTGAATTGCTAATTCAGGTTTAGAGTGAATTAGATTTTTTGAGTGCTCCCAGAAACTATTGGTCTTAATAGAATCTTCAATTAGTGTCAGTTGTGTTCATGTATATTGGGTTTTTTTTGATTGACTGTGCGTTTATAGAGTTTTAGTGTGTCGCAGTAATGAAGGCGTAACTCTGTGTTGTTTGGATCTCTATGTTTTAGGTTAGATAATTTTCTTAATTCTTTTCTAATATTTTTGCATTCTGCATCTAACCATTTGTTATCAGTTGTTTTTTTGGTTTGTGTCCTAGTTGTTTTAATTGACTAATTTGTGCAGTTTTAGTAAAGATCTGATTGATATTTTGAACAGCAAGGTGTATGCCTTCATTACTGTGGGGATGTGTTGTATCCAGAAAGGTGTTTAATAGTGTTTAGAGTTCTTGGCTGTTAATTGCTTTCTGGAACTCTTCAGTGCTGTTTTGGGCCCACCTGTATGCTCTCTGGACGTTATACAGCTTACTGGCCTGTGTGTGTGTGTGTGTGTGTAGTGGGGTTTGGTTTCTGTCCTTTTAATGAACACAGTAATTGGGCTGTGATCAGACAGAGGGGTTAGCGGTTTAACAGTGAAGGCGCTGATACAGAAAGAGTCTAAATCTGTTATCATGTAATCGACTGTGCTGTTGCCAAGAGGGTGAACAGAATGTGTACCTTCCCAAAGAGTATCCCTTGTGTTCTTCCATTGATAATGTACAGACTCAGGCTTTGACAGAGCTGCAGCAGGTCCTTTCTGTTTTTGTTAACCTGCAAATCAAAAAGTTTTGGCAAGGGGGGGTTAGTTTGGATTTCTTGGGTAATTTTGTCCGAATATAAAATTGTTTCCGTCGTGTTCTGTGTTAAAGTCTGGGAGAGAACCGGAGCGGGCGTTCAGGTCTCCACAGATCAGTACACTTCCCTGGGCCTGGAAGCTGCAGATCTCAGTGTGGAGTTGGGGAAAGATCTCCTCGTCGTAATACGGGGAGTCACTAGGGGGGATGTAGACTGTACATAAGTAAATATCATTTAAAGTGTTCAAAATTTCTTTTTTTAATTTTAATCCAAATGTGTAAGTTACTTAATTTTTGTCGTTCAATGAATTCTGATAGTACTGATTTAAACCAGATGATGATTCTGCCCGAGTCTCTCCCTTTTTTTGATGTTAGGGTGTTTAGTAGATGGTACGATTAATTCTCTATAGTTAGGGGGCAGTGAGTGAGTGATCTTACCCAGGTTTCCTGAAGGATTATAATGTCAGTGTTTTTTTTGTATTTTGTTGGAATTCGTGGGCGTTAATTTTGCAGCCGAGTAGTGTAGATGTGATGCCCTGAATGTTCCACATAGAGATAGAGATAGTGGTTTCAGTTAAGAGAGAGAAGTTGAATTGAATTTACAAATATAAATAGCTTTAACGTGTAAAGACAAACCAGTATAGATTAATGTTTTGTTTTTTTTGTTTTTTTGTTTTAGGCATATTATAGAGCATATAGACAATTTTGAGACTATAAAAAGGATATATATATATATATATATATATATATACACATATACAGGTATATATGAGTGTTTATGAGTGTGTGCGCATGTGGTGTGTGTGTGTGCGTGCATGTGTGTGTGTGAGCGTGTGTGCATGTGTGTGTGTGTGAGGTGTGTGTGTGTGTGAGCGTGTGTGTGTGTGTGTGCGCATGCGTCTGTGTGTGTGTGCATGAGCACTTAGCTCATCAGTCTGGTACATATCAGGTTGAGCAGGTGTTTTGATTTCACCCAGGTCTGCTGGTCCAGAGCTGCTAGGTGTGTTCACTACAGCAGCAGGTGTGTTTACTGCAGCCGCCTAGCTCTTTCGCTGTAGTTGTTGTGTGGGTCTTGGTGGTCGGGTCATCGTGCTGTTCCTAGGTTGCCTGGGTGGGGTGGCGGGTCGTTGCGCTGGGGTCGCCCTGGGTGCATGTCCATGTCGTTGCCAGGTGGGTGGGTAGTGGTGATAGCCTACTGGTTGTGTCCTTATGTAATTTGGTGGTAAGTTTGGTGGTCTGTGGAGGATGGGTTGTTTGTGTGACTTCTGATGAGTGTCTGGGTTGCGTCCAAGAGCAGCATCTTTAAGGTTCTTTGCAAATGTGTGCACAGTGTCTTTGCGTAGATAAACGTTGTCATGGAGGCTGTGTATACTGGGGTTTGGATGGTGTGCCAGGTGAACATTTGCCATTGATGCACAGATGTGAGTGATTTCTGCGTTCACCCTTTGGATAGTGGCAGGGTGAAAGTCACTTCTGGGAAAGATGGTAGAGATAATAATTTTTGCAGCCGGAAATTTGTTTGATAGAGTCTACTACTCTTTCCTGCTGTGCTCTTGGCTGATTTGAGATGGTTTCATTGATGAGCTCAAGTGCATTATTAATTTTGGGGCGCCATAATTTGGCAACTTTTTTTCCAGGAAAAAGCTGTGCTTCATCTAGGAATTTTCCTTTGGAGTCTATCAAGATAACGAAATCCACTTCAGTGTATGTGTTTTTGGGGGGTTTTAGTGGCAGGTTTCTCTGTGGAATTTGTTTTCTTTTTAACAGAAGTCTGTGACTCTGCCTGAGGTCCTGGTGTCTCTAACGGTGTATTTGTAGATTCTGTCTGCGGTGTTGGTGGCTCTGTCTGGGGTTACGGTGATTTTGTCTGGAAGTTTGGTGGTTGTTTATAGGCTTTAGATCTGGACATGGGATTGGAGTCTGAGTGTGTGCGGGTGGTGCTGCTGGTGGTGTGCTCTCTATATGCTGGGGTGTCTGACAGACTTTAAGTTCCCCTAGCTGCTTTCTCAGGGTGTTAACTGTTTGATCTCTGAGGTTAAGCCCTTCTTTTACGGTGTTAAGTTCAGCTGTCAGAGTGTCTTTGTCTTTCTGCAGCTTTTTTTCTGTCCTCAGCTCCAACAGACTGGAAAGAACCATTTCTTTAAATTCTGTTATCTCCACCTCTTGTCATGAAAGGTTCTCCTTGATTTGGGACAGTGTTTTTTCCAGTTCTCTGTCCTGAGCTGGGCTGTGCTGTGGTGGAAACTCCACCTCTTGCCCCTCTTTAAAGACCCCTAACCCCTCCTGCTCCAGTGGCGCTGTATCATAGCTGACCCTGCGCTCTGACCCCAACTTACTAAGATAGGATATGCGAAAAATGCATTTCATTGGCTCTGTACATGTACCTTGCACAATGACAATGAATTGAATATACTTATACTCTCCCAGGATCAGCTCTCCTTTGCTGCCTGGCTCCGTCTCCCCCTCCTCTCTCTCACAGAGGGTGTTTGGCTTGCCCCTCTCCCCCTCTTTCTCCATTTGGTGGTCTTTGAGGCATTTGATGGTGTGAAAGTCGTTAATTACAAAGGCTTCACTACCCTGAAACATGACTGTCCCATTTCTAGTTAGGAAAGTGTTGTCACTGTCCTTCTCCTGTAGAACAATCTGTCTTCCATTGCAGATCCCTCTCTTTTCATGAAGACTGTAAGATAAGATAAAATAAGATAAGATAATCTTTACTAATCTCACAGTGGGGAAAATGTGCAAAGTAGGAAAATAGAAAAAATATGCAATAGAAATGTGCAAATTGTGTGAAATAAAAACAATTTATGATAAAAAATGTACAAGTATTTTTTAAAATGTACAACTATTTACAGTTAGTTATGTGCATCTGTAAATAGACTGTTGAGTTGTACAGTCCAACAGTGGGTAAGAGCTGCGGAACCGCTCCTTCCTACACAGAGAGTGTAACAGTCTGCTACTGAAGGAGCTGCTCATAGCCTCCACGGTCTGATGCCGTGGATGAGAGGTATTGTCTATGATGCATGTCAGCTTAACCAACATCCTCCTCCAGTGGACAGCCCAAGACAAAACTGGCCCTCCTGACCAGTTTGCTGAGTCTTTCTGTCCCGGTCCGTGCTGCCTGCTCCCTAGCAGACCATCTCCTTTGTCTTACTGGTGTTTAAGCACAAGTGATTGCGCTCACACCAGTCCACAAAGTCCATGATGACTGACCTGTACTCCAGCTCGTTCCCCCCAGACACACAGCCAACAACGTCCGAGTCGTCAGAGAACTTCTGGAGGTGACAACTGCTGGTGTTGTATGTAAAGTCTGAGGTGTAAAGGGTGAAGAGGAACTGTGAAAGCACCGTCCCCTGAGGGGCCCCAGTGCTGGAAACAACTACCTCAGACACATGGTTCCATAGCCTCACGTACTGTGGCCTGCTGATGAGATAGTCCGATGTCCAGCTTCTCTCTCAGAAGAGCCGGCCAGATGGTGTTAAAGGCACTGGAGAAGTTAAAGAACATGACCCTCACAGCAGTTCGCGGTCTACAGGTGAGATAGTCAGCACCCGGTGCAGCAGGTAGATGACAGCGTCATCCAAACCGATGTTCGGCCTGTAGGCAAACTGCAGCGGGTCCATTGTGGTGCTGACCACAGCGTGAAGGTGGCTGAGGATAAGCCTCTCCATGGTCTTCATCAGTTGGGAGGTCAGGGCTTCTGGTCTGTAGTGGTTTGGCTCCTTAGGGTGTACTGTCTTAGGAACCGGAAACACACAGGAGGTCTTCCACAGGACAGGGACCATCTTCAGACTCAGGCTCAGGTTAAAGATGTAAGTGACCACCTCACAGAGTTGGTCAGCACAGTCCCTAAGCAGTCCGAGGCTGATGCCGTCTGGACCTGCGGCTTTCCTGGTCTTAAGCCGCCTCAGTTCTCTCCTATCCTGAACTGAATTTAGGGAGAGGGGGATGGAAGTGGGGGGCAGAGCTGGGCTGGTTATGGAGGGGGGTGGTGTGAAGTGGTGAGAGTGAGTGGGGGTGGGTGTACCCGCTGGACTGGAAATGTGTGAAGTGGGGGGAGGAGCGCTGGAATCAAACCTGTTAAAGAACAGGTTTAACTCGTTGGCCGAGCCCTGGTCTTCATCATCTGTCCCTGTGCCTGCTATCTGTCCGTGGGCAGTGAAGGTCTTCAGGCCTCTTCACACGTCTTGAATGTTGTTCTGCTGCAACCGCTCCTCCAGCTCCCTCCTGTAGACGTTCTTGGCTTCTCTGATCTTATATTTGAGTTCATGCTGAACTCTCCTCTGCTCCTCTCTGTCCCCTGAAATAAAAGCCCTCCTCTTCTCCTTCAGTAGGGCCTTGAGCTCAGGGGTCACCCAGGGCTTGTTGTTGGAGAACACCGCACCCTCCGGGTCGGTACCGTGTTCTCCACACAGAAGATGATGTAGTCTGTGATGCAGTGGGTCAGGCTGTCGATGTCATCTCCATGAGAGCTGCAGAGTGTCTCCCAGTCCATGGTCTGGAAACAGTCTCTCAGTCTCTCACTGGCCTTGTCAGTTCACACTTTCACAGACTTCTTATGTGGAGGTTCCCTCTCACCTTGAATGTATATTCAGGGAGCAGATGCACCAGATTGTGATCAGAATGGCCCACTGAGGGAAGGGGGTTGGAGGTGTATGCACCCTTAACGTTTGTATACAACAGGTCCAGCGTCTTGTTCTCCCTGATGTGGCACTTCACGTACTGGGTGAAAGTGGGGAGAATGGAGGAGAGTAAGGCGTGATTGAAGTCCCCGCTGATGAGAAGCATCGCCTGCGCGTGTCGGGACTGCATGCGCGTCACCGCTCTGTGCAGTCGCTCATGCCGCCGCTACGTTGGCAGATGGAGGGATATACATGTTAAACAAAATAACATGAGAGAACTCCCTGGGTATGTAATATGGCCGAATGCTCACAGAAAGAAACTTTATGTCCCTGGTGCAAAGTTGTTCCTTAACTTAGACGTCCACCTTAAACACCACCAGTCCTCCTCCTTTCTTCTTACCACTTATCTGCCACCTGCAACTGATTTTGTTATTCTAATCTGAGTCCTGATAGCGCAGCAGACAGGTAGGACTATAATAGGAAAGGAGCTTACTCAGGTACTGAGGTGCTAAACCATTTAGGGCTTTAAAAGTAATAAACAAGATTTTAAAATCTATTTAATATTTAATAGGGAGCCAGTGCAGTGTTGACAGAACCAGGCTAATATGATCATACGTTTTGGTTCTAGTAAGCATAGGTTGTAGTTTAGATATATATTTTTAAGATGATAAAATACATTTTTTACAAATGCTAGAAATGTGGCTCTTAAAGGAAAGATTGCTGTCAAAAAGCACACCTAGGTTCCTAACTAATGATAAAGGTGTTGAGTGTTAGACAGTGATCTAGATTATTACAGGCAAAGGCTTTATTGCAGATAATTAACGATTTATATCAACTATGCATTCAGTTGGTTTTTCGAATTGGTAAGTTTCCCCAGGTTGCAAAGAAATATATAGCTGAGTGTCATCAGCATAGCAATAAAAGCTAACAACATGTTTCCTAATAATATCTCCCAGGGGTAGCATGTAAAGTGTAAAAAGTAACGGTCCTAGAACTGAGCCTTAGGGTACTCCATACTTTACTTGGGAGCGATATGATCCCTCTTCATTCACTGCTACAAATTGTTGGTGGTCGAAGAAGTAACGTTTAAACCATGTTAACGCACTTC
This sequence comes from Bagarius yarrelli, assembly GCA_005784505.1. Lineage (NCBI taxonomy): Eukaryota > Metazoa > Chordata > Actinopteri > Siluriformes > Sisoridae > Bagarius > Bagarius yarrelli. The sequence continues at coordinate 124,987 of VCAZ01000183.1, read as the reverse complement.
CGCTGATGCCAACAAAGCTTTCTAATTTATTCAAAAGAAAGTTGTGGTTGACATTGTCAAACGCAGCAATAAGGTCCAATAGCACTAATAGGAAAAGACAACCATTATCAGCTGATAGAAGGAGGTAATTTGTAACTCTAATTAAAGCAGTCTTAGTACTGTGACAGGATCTAAATCCTGACTGGAAATCCTCACCAATAAATTTTTTCTTAGAGGTAAAATTTTATTTGTGAGGATTTCCAGTCATGATACGACCTTTTCAAGTATCTTAGACAAAAATGGGAGGTTTGAGACTCTGTCTGTAATTAACTAGACCTTTGGGATCAAGTTGTGTTTTTTTAATGAGTGGCTTAGTAACAACCAGTTTAAATGTTTTGGGGATATATCCTAATGACAACAATAAATTAATTATATTCAGAAGCAGACTTTTAGGAGCTTAGATGTTATTGGGTCTAACATACATGTTGTTGGTTTTAATGATTTGATAAGTTTACACACCTCTTCCTTCCCTATAGCAACAAATGAGTGGAATTGTTCCTCGGGGGATCTATAGCACACTATCTGATGTGATGCTGCTGCTGTTTGCTGCATGTTCACAATTTTATCTCTGATAGTATTGATCTTGGAATTAAAGTAATTCATCACTGCTGTGCTGATAGGAAATGTCAATATATGTTGATGCTTTGTTTTTGGTTAATTTAGGCACTGTATTGAATAAATAACTTGGGTTATGTTTGTTCTCATTTAGAAGAGATAAAAAGTACTTAGATCTAGCAGTTTTTAATGCATTTCTGTAGGGTAGGTTACTATCCCGCCATGCAATACGAAATACCTCTAGTTAAGTTTTCCTCCAGCTGCGCTCTATTTTTTGGGCTGCCCTTTTCAAGGCAAGTGTGTGCTCATTATACTATGGTGCCAAACTATTTTCCTTTATCTCTGTTAAGTGTAACAGAGCAACTGTATTGAAAGTATTAAAAAAGACAGTATCCATATTTTCAATTACATCATCCAGTTTTTCTGAGGAGATTTATATGCTGGAGAATTGGGATAAATCCGGAATATTACTTACAAAACAGTCTTTTGTGGTAGAAATAATGGCTTTTACATACTTGTAACAAGTTTTAGAATTTACAGTTCTGGCGATATTAAGTTTACACAGTACCATTATCTGAAATATCATTGCTTTGTTGTAGAATTTCAACATCATCAGCATTTTTATGAGTAGGACCTGAAACCTATTGTCTAACTCCAACAGAGTTCAGAATTTCTAGAAACGCTGATCCCAGAAATTTCTTTCATTTTAGACATGGATATTAAAATCACCAACAACTAAGACTTTATCTGCAGCCAGCACAAACTCTGTTAGAAAATCACAGAATTCTTTAATAGTCTGTATAGTGTCCTGGTGCCTGTATACAGTAGCCAATACAAACATTACAGGAGATTTATTATTAGCATCTATTTCTTTGGATAATGTTAGATGAAGCACAATTACTTCAAATGATTTATACCTGAAACCTGCTCTCTGAAAAACACTGAAAATACTATTATAAGTTGATGCAACTCCTCCGTCTTTAACTTTTGGACACGGCTGACGTTTAAAACAGTAGTTGTCAGGAGTAGACTCATTTACACAACAATTAAATTGTTTTGATTAAGCTGATTTGGACGTTTATTGTTTTTTTTTAGTTTGGAAAACAGACACAGTATCTATAGTGTGATATCTTCTAAGAGTCTCTATGTGCTGTAAATTAACTGAATTCTGTAAGGGGTGTGAGGTGAGATGGCAAGCAGATGGCCAGTTTAGCCAGACTGTCTGCTTCCTGACCTGGGCTCCAGTTAGCCATATGCCAACTTTAAGACTATTTGCCAAATTTCTAGAGAAAAAGCGGCACCACCCCAGGGGGGATGAAAACCATTTCTTTTAATCAGGTCAGGTCTGCTTTACATGATACCAGTCTTCGATCTCTGGTGGTAGTTCAGTTCAATCTGCCACTCCTTGTTGTCCTATTATGATGTCAGTTATCTTTATGTTGTATGATTGGCATTCTGTCTGTCCAGTCCAGATCCAGTCATATTCTTCAATTTGTGCTCCTTTATCATACATCAGTGTGCAGTGCCAGGGGTCTCTTGCTTCTCTGCACTCAGGTCAACTATATATGTTAGCCATAGTTTCCAATCTCTGTAAATTGTCCACAGCTTTGTTGTTGCTCTTTCTTCCAGCTCCTGCCAGTATACTTTGTCAAATGTACAATGTTTATTTTCTTTTACCATAACTACGTAATGATGAGCTAAAGGCTCTGAAAGTGTAACCGCTTCTCCTGTGGGACCACAATGTATTTTTGTTCCTAGTAAGTTTGCTGGCGCATCTGGTGAATTAAGTAAGGGTGATTGTATGGTCTATCAACTGTTATATCTTGAGGCTCTGTGAATTGTAATGTCTGTGTTTTTTCAGAAAAACCCACTATTTATATTGATCTATGGGAGAGGGGAACCTTGGAGCCTTTTTTACCTATTCTATTGAATGTTGCACCTGTATTAATCAGAAATGGTGCTGTTAACTCATTCCCAACTTCCACCAAGATTGCTAGTTCTTGTGTGGGATGCAGCAAGGTGTCACAATGCATCAGCTCCCCCAATTTCTTCTCTGGGCATCTTCACGTGCGTTGATTTGGCCCCATTGGCGGCACTGGCATTCGTTTTTAACCATTGGCCAGCCCAATTTCCTGCTTCCTGTTGATTTTGTGCTTGTGGACCAATATTTTGTCCTCCTTGTGTATAAGTTTGCATGTATGGGATGTTTCTCATCTAATGTCTTGGGTCATTACAATTCCAGCATCTTGCTCCACGCATCACGTTGCTTCTAGGTGGAGGTTTCCTCCTCTTCCTTCACGGCCCCTACTTTGGCCCCACCACCTTTGATATAGTCCTGTTTGATACCCTCTAGGTGCCATTGGCACTTGATAAGGTGATGTTCGGTACATAACCGGAGGTTGGGGTACTACTTGGTTCATGATTTGCGATGGTGGCATTGCTGCTGTCTGTGTTTAAGGTTCTGCTGCCATGAGGGCAGCTCCTTCTTTCTTCTTCTCTTGTAGTTCTTGTTGGTTTTGTGTCAGCTCTCCCAGTTGGGCTTTATGATGCTGCATTAATAAGTTTTTTGCTGCTTTTCTTGCTTTTTTCTCTTTCTTTCTGTGTGATTCTTTGTAATGAATTACCTTGACTTCAATTGTAGGCCAGGGCATTGAACTTAGTCCTACCACTGTTTCCAGTTGATCTTTCAGTGGGTAGTGCTCTTTTTAGCATCAGCCTAAATAATTCTTCACTTGCAGTTGTTTATTCCAGCAGGTACCCTTCTCTTCTCCCTATGTGCTTTATTGTCTTCCAGTTTAAGTTTTTCCACTTCTCCTGGATCAGCATTTGTTGGGTTATTATCCGACGAAAACCAGTAGAAGGCGAGGAGACTTGGAAGTATGTTGCAAGAATCTTTTTATTGAAGATTTATTACACACTGCAGAGATTAATGTCTCACTTGACAAAAGACAAAGCTCTGGTTCTTATACACATTTTGGAAGCTGTCCTATCAAGTTATGCTAATGTTGAAGCTTTAGATCTTTTGTTAAGATTGCAGACTTCTCGACTGTGACGGCTACTCCAGACATCATGACACCGTCACCCACTCCAGACTTCCTTACTCCCCTTTGTTCATGTCCATGTTAACACAATTTGCTTGTGAAATGGTTACCCAAAAATATGTTTTCTAACATTTCCCCCTTTAAAAGTTCTAATAAAAACTCTCACGCCTCTACAAGATTTATTTAATTATTTTGTTTAAGGGTAAATAGGTTTTTATCTGAACTATGCCCCCCCCCCCGTAATGCAAATTAGCAGTTTGTCAAACCTATGAACACTTTAAAGATTATGTAGGTCAAAAGTAAAATTAATAGAAGATAACTGACAAGCACAGCTGTTTCTCTAATCCAGGATCAGGATTGACCAAAAAGATCTCCAAACCATGAAGACTCATCTCAAACACAAACTTACATGCTGTATATGGAATTTCTCCTAATGATAGTGCAGAGGAAGATTCAGCACACCAATGAAATGTTGTTGGCAGGAGTAGGTCAGTCATAATGGGTGTGGCAAATGTCATTATTGCAAAAACCTCTGAGCCTGGGATACAACACTGTAACTGGTGAAAGTATGATGATATTGTGACATGCTACTATAGAAACTGTTTAATGGTAGTAGTTGCAAAAGGGCACAAGTGTCACAGTCGGCAATTGGATGAGCTACCCATACTACAGTTGAAATGCAGTGAACTTTGTTGGCTGGTGTGGTAGTGATGAGTTCTGAAATAGACATCTGCAACACAAAAAAGAAAAAAAAAGTACACGAGAAGAAGGAAAACCCAAGAACAAGATTCTAAAACACAAACAGAACAGAAAAATAAAATAAATAAAAAATCAAAATAGACTAAAATAAAAATAGTGAAAAAATCAAATGAAAATAGAAAAAGGAGAAATAATAATTTTAAAAAATAAAATATATAACACATATAACATATATACATGCGGGTATATATATATGCGGTTCTTGTACATCTAAGATGTTGTTCTGCCTTCGATCGTATAGTGGATTTTATAGTGCGTAAAGGTAGCTCCTTGCCCTAATCTCCAGAGATAATTGCCACCTATTGTCCAGTCAGGTGTGAAATAATCTAAAGAAAAGGAAAAAAAAAAAGGAAAAAACCCATTAGGAAATCTTCGGCTTTGGGTGGCCCCCGAAAGCCTGTTGCAATCGGTTCTTTCCTCCGGCTCCTTACTGGTTAGTTTGTCCTAATCTGTCCCTACAGGTGGTTGAACTACTTTACGTGTGATACATGCATCCATGTTTTTCTTCCATGACACAATACTGTGGCTGCTATTACCAGTAAAACTTGATATGGTCTCTGCCATTTAGGTTTCAGTTGCTTGCTCTTAAACGATTTTATCATTACCCGATGATGGGTGACTGCTCTCAGGAGGTGACTTCCAGCAAATAGCTACTCTGTCTTTAGCCATCTTACTGCTTTGATTTCTAAAGTAGGTTGATTTATAGAGACTGCTATCTTCAGCCCTCATGGAGGTTTTCTTTAGGAAGAATTGGGCAGAATCTGTATCACCAGCTAGAAGCTAACGAAATTTCGACTCGGTTAATATCTGTGACAAAAGTTGCATGATCTCCACCAGAAACATTTCATTTTAACCGTAAATTTCTTGACAGTACTTTTCTAAAACCGGAAAAAGTTAAACCTGTGCTAAGGGCAGACTCTAGGCTAATCTCTCTATTACCTCAGGTCCTACTGTTTTAAGAACTGGTTGAACCTGGACTACAGTAGAAGTAGGACGGACACTTCATCTAGCCCACTTTGAGCCTTTTTACGTGCTCCACATACCTCAATTCCACCAACTGTTCTATCTTTCCATGCATTAGCGTTATCACAATCAACATTTCTCCACTTTTGAATAGAGTTTGCAGATCAGGATGAAAAATGTCTGCTGGAAGAATTCAAATTATTGACTGCTAAAATCTTTTTATGTCCTAATTTTTTGGTTAACGATGACACACGGGCATGCAACTCTTTAATTTGCAACTCTAATTTTGAAATCTGAATGTGGCCTTGGGGGTAGCTGCACAGAACTCACAATGACAACAAATGATACATTTTATATTATTCTTCCTTATACACCAAGTACCTATTTACATTCTTCCATTAATCAAGCTTTATCAAAGCTTTAACTTTCTCAGTGACTATTAGGTATATTTGCACTCCTAACAGTGATTTAAATTCTCTATTTGACCATAAAGGAGTTGCAAGACCACCTTTGTCAGTTGTGGGACTTTGTTACCACACACTCAAAAACACTATGATCAACAGAGGGTACACTTTTTAACACAGATCAACAATGGTTTAACAATACTTGGCAAAGTAAAGAATAATAAAAAATTACAAGCACTTTATGCTAATCTTTCCTGTCTGAACAAAGGATAACTAATTCTTCCCTGCCTAGACAGAGAATAACAAATATATGCACGTAATGCTAATCTTCCTGGCTAAAACAGAGGATAACCAAAATAAAATAAAAACCTGTTAACACATACTGGTAGTTAACCTTCCCTGACACACAGCATATACAGAGGATAACCAAAATAAAATAAAACTTGTTAACACACAACGGTAGTTAACCTTCCCTGACACACTGCATATACAGAGGATAACCCAAAATAAAATAAAACTTGTTAACACAAAACGGTAGTTAACCTTCTCTGACACACTGCATATACAGAGATTAACCCAAAATAAAATAAAACTTGTTAACACACAACAGTAGTTAACCTTCCCTGACACACAGCATAATACAGAGGATAACCAAAATAAAATAAAACTTGTTAACACACAATGATAATTAACCTTCCCCAACACACAAGATGTACAGAGGATAACCAAAATAAAATAAAACTTGTTAACACACAACGGTAGTTAACCTTCTCTGACACACTGCATATACAGAGAATAACCAAAATAAAATAAAACCTGTTAACACACAACGGCAGTTAACCTTCTCTGACACACTGCATATACAGAGATTAACCCAAAATAAAATAAAACTTGTTAAAACACACAACAGTAGTTTAACCTTCCCTGACACACAGCATAATACAGAGGATAACCAAAATAAAATAAACTTGTTAACACACAAGGGTGTTAACCTTCCCTGACACACAAGATGTACAGAGGATAACCAAAATAAAATAAAAACTTGTTCAATTCAATTCAATTCAGTTCAGTTTTATTTGTATAGTGCTTTGTACAATGGTGTCACTTTAAGAAAGGTGATTGTCAACTGAAGAAATTATGAGATAAAATGAAAAAAATCAGTTTGTCCCTGATGAGCAAGCCGAGGGCGACGGTGGCAAGGAAAAACTCCCTGAGATGGAAATAGGAAGAAACCTTGAGAGGAACCAGACTCAACAGAGAACCTATCCTCATTTGGGTGAAAAACAAGTAGCAGGGATTATGTGGTTACATTGTGTGTGTGTGTGTATGTGTGTGTGTGTGTGTGTGTGTGTGTGTGTGTGTGTGTGTGTGTGAGCAACTTAAATCATTAGTCCTTAAAGAATAGCTGGAACGTCTTTATGGGGGAGTGGGACGACCTTGGTCACCCTAGTGATGTATCATCCACTGGAGCAGGTCACTATTCCATAGGCTATTCCATAGCTTTGGGGCTTTGTACGAAAAAGCTCTGCCCCCTGCTGTAGTTTTCATAATGCACAGTACTGACAGGCAGCCTGCATCCTCTGATCAAAGTAGGCATGGCGGAATGTAAGACACTAGAAGTTCGCTTAGGTACTGCGGCGCAAGACTATTTTGAGCTTTATAAGTTAAAAGTAGTATTTTAAAATCAATGTGATGTCTCACTTGGAGCCAATGCAGTGTGGATAAGACCGGTGTGATGTGCTCATATCTTTTAGTTTTAGTAAGGACTCTCGCTGCTGCGTTCTGTGACAAACGCATGAACTAATTTTTCGGCATCATTGAGTGACAAGATATTTCTTATTTTAACGATATTTCTGAGATGATAGAACGCTATCCTGGTAATATTGTCGACATGGGCTTCAAATGAGAGATTGGAGTCTAAAATTACACCCAGATCTTTTACTGTTGCACTTGGTGAAACAGAAAGACTGTCTAGGGTTAAGGTGTGATCAGGAAGCTTACTTTTAGCTACCTGTGGTCCTAGAACCAGAACCTCCGTCTTGTCAGGGTTAAGCAAGAGGAAATTGCATAACATCCAATCCATTATTTCCTTCACACATTGCTCAATTTTATTAAACTGGCCTTGATGAGACGTATAACCATGCTTATGACTTATGTTTCCCAGAGGAAACTGGGAACACCATACTTTACAAGGGAGCACACAGAATAATCACCATTTAAATCAACAAACTGGTAACGATCAGTTAAATAGGACCTGAGCCATGCAAGGTTCCTTTAATTCCTACTAATTTTCTAATCTGTGAAGAATATCGTGATCTATGGTAAGTGATCAGTAAGAGGTCATTTGCTACTTTGACCAGTGCTGCCTCTGTGCTGTGCTGTGTGTTATTTCTTTGTAAGTATGAACATAACTGCTGCGCAACTACCTTCTCTAGTATTTTGGAGATAAACGGAAGGTTAGATATCGGCCTGTAGTTCAACAGCTCATTGTGGTCGAGGTCAGATTTCTTAATTGAAGGTTTAATAACTGCTAATTTAAAAGATTTCGGAACATACCCACTGCTGAGTGAAGAGTTAACTATTTTCAACAGGGGTTTTGAGTACTGCCGGTACTATCTGCTTAAGAAAGTGTGTTGGTCTAGGATCTAATACACAAGTTAACGATTTTGTGGAAGAGATAAGTTTGAATAGGTTGTTCTCTTCCAGAGGAGTAAAATTTTTTAAGTTCTGATCTGATGCGGTTAGTTGTTCATCAGACTTATTCGAAAGGTCTGGTTTTAAGGTGTGAATTTTCTGCCTAATGTTTGCAATGTTGTTTTGTTAGTTAATTTTGAGACGGTGTCAAATAGAAATCTAGAATTATTTTTATTATTTTCAATAAGGTTAGAAAGATATGTTGATCTAGTTACACCAAGAGCTTTTTTATAAGCTAGGATTCCCTCTTTCCATGCTGCCTGGAAAACCAACAATCTAGTTTGGCGCCATTTACGTTCTAGTTTACGGGCTCTCTGTTTTAAAGAGTGTGTGTTCACTATACCAAGGAGCGAGTTTCTTATCTTTAAATCTTTTTCTTTTAACTGGAGCCACGTTGTCTAATGTATAGCGGAATGCGGCATCTATGTATTCAGTTGCCTGCTCCAGTTCTGTTGGATCAGACGGCGATCCAATGACAGAAGACAATTCTGGAAGATAACTAATAAAAGTCTGAGCAGAACGTACATTTAAAGCGTTATTAGTATGACGCATTTTAAATCATATAAGATGGTGATCAGAAATAATTTTGCACTGAGGAATTGTTACTATATTACTTATACTTATTCCGAAAGATAATATTAAATCTAATGTGTGCTTTACACCAGCTTTATGAGTGGGTCCTATTACACACTGATTTACTCCCACTGAGTCAAGTAAGGACATAAATGCTGTTCTCAGCGGGTCGTCTTTATCAACGGAGACAACCAGGTTAGACAGAAAATCTTCACATTCACTAAGAAATTCGGAGTATGGTCCTGGGGGTCTGTAAATAAGAACTAAAGAAATCGACTGACTCTGATTATTATTTGTCTCTGCAGATGTAAGGTTACTGTAGAGAGCTTCGAATTAATTTAAATTTTGTCCATGTTTCTGTACGATAGTTAGATTATTATTATAAATAACTGCGACGCCTCCTCCTCTACCATTTGGGCGAGGCTGATGTATGAAGCTGAATGCTGCAGGACTAGCTTTTAATGCTACATACTGATTCAGTTTAGTCCATGTTTCTGTTAAACACAAAATGTCAAAATCCAGATCTGAAATCATTTCATTAACCATAAGTTCTTTAGAAGTAAGAGATCTAATGTTTAACAATCCTAACTTCAGATCAGAGGTGCAGGTAGTGTGTTTAGTATTCTCTGAATTACGAATATCTATATTAATTAAATTACTAAAGTGTACTTTTGGGGGTTTTCTGTATTTATATACAGAGCACAGAGGATCACTCAAATACTGGTTTTAGGGTTCTTTAATAGCGTGACACTCTATATTAACAATCATACAATCTGTACAGCGTCACTGGTGCAGGTTCAGCTCTGGAGTAAGGTCTTTCTTCAGCTCACTGCATCAACTGGTGTGAATTCTGTTGCTGATTCATTCAGGTTCATTCATTTGTTGTGTCCTCTTTTAGTTCTTTTATAGAAAACTATTTCTTAATTGCGCTTTATACGCCCCCACTGATGCATCATTCATGGCATCAGGAAGTTGTAATTTACTGTGCGCACCGTAGAATTCTGTCAATCTGACCAAGTATCGACAGTATTCTGTCAATCTGACCAACAGTTTCTTCATCTTGCACATTGAGATCTTAGTCATGTTCATCTTAACTGGAACAGCCTGAATCCTTTGATCGAAGTAAGCGTAGCGGAACGTAAAACACTAGCAGTTCACTTAGGTACTGCGACGTAAGACCATTTAATGCTTTATAACTCAGGATTTTAATGTCAATGCGAAATTTCACTGGGAGCCAATGCAGTGTGGATAAAATAGGGGTGATTTGTTCATATCTTCATGTTCTAGTGAGGACTCTCGCAGCTGCGTTCTAAACTACCTGAAGCTTATTTATGCACCTAGTTAAACATCCAGACAGTAAAGCGTTAATAATCCAGCCTGGATGTAATAAAGGCATGAACTAATTTTTCTGCATCATTTAGTGACAATATATTTCTTATCTTGGCGATATTCTTAGATGAAATGCTATCCTGGGCTTCGAATGAGATATTGGAATCTATAATCACACCCAGGTTTTTTTTACTGTTGCACTTAATGAAACAAAAAGACCGCCTAGATTTACAGTGTTATCAGAAAGCTTACTTCTAGCTACATGTAGTCCTAGTACCAGAACCTCTTATCAGGATAAGCAAAAGGAAGTTACTTAACATCCAGTCTCTTATGTCCTTTACACAATGCTCAGCTTTATTTAGCTGGCTTTTCACATCTGACCTAGCTAAGACATATAACTATGTATCATTAGCATAACAGTAAAAACTTATATCATGCTTACAAATTATGTTGCCCAGAGGAAGCATGTTAAGAGAAAAATCAGTGGGCCTAAAACCAAGCCTTGTGGAACACCATACTTGACTTGAGAACATGCAGAATAGTCTCTATTTAAATCTACAAACTGATAGCAGGCAAATAGGACCAAATAGGGCAAGGCGAGGGCTATTTGCTTAATTCCCACTAACTTTTCTAATCTGCGAAAAAGAATATTATGATAAATGTTGTCAAAAGCTGCACTGAGGACATGTAATATAAGCATAGAGACACAACCCTGATCAGAGGCCAACAGGGGGTCATTTATTACTTTGACAAGTGCTATCTCGTGCTGGGATGAGGCCTAAATCCTGATTGATACTATACATAATTCAGAAGTGTACAGCCGATGGGAAGGAGAGAGATGCAAGCGACGTTTACCATAGATGGGAACAAGGCAGGTGAGTCATTGAACCCTTGAGGGAGACATGCCTAGGTATACTGTTTCTGCTTACATATAAAAGCAAAAATCGGCTAACTCTGCTTACTGACTGGAATGCTAAAAAAAAAAAAGTACTGCAAAGATTAGATCACTAAAATGGTTTTGATCATGTGGAATAGCAGATAATAAAGATGACACATCAGAAATGATAGGGTTGATTGGTATAACGAGGTCATTAATGCGTCACAAATCTTTTCTACAAAATTGACAGGTGTGTTGTAAGGTGAACAGGCTGGTTCAATAATTCTCTAAACAAGTAAGGAAGTAATGACATGTTGAATAAGTAATGACATGTTGAAAACTACAGCAGGGGGCAGAGCCTTTTCTTACAGAGCCCCAATGCTATGGAATAGCCTCCCTATGTATGTTAGAGAATCAGACACAGTCTCAGTTCAGGTTAAAAACGTACTTATTTTATCAACCCTTTTGTATTTGATTCCATTAGATAAAGAAGCAGATCTGGGGGACTCATGGGCGTTGAGTATTATAGTGATCTGGTATGTTTAGATGCTGTCTTCCCCTCTCTTATTGATCACGGTGTTGATGATGAGAGCGGCTGGTTGCTTAACATATCAGAGAGCCCTCATGTCTGCTTTTCCCTCTGGTTCTCCTTTTAGTTATGCTGACCTAGTTAGTCTTGCCGGAGTCCATGCTTTACTCTACATTATTCATTTAATCACTCCAAACCATGTGACTACATTGCCACTTAACTGTTTTCCTTATTTTTGCCTTTCTTTCCTTCTCACTCTCTCTCACTGTTGAGTTACATACGCCACAACGGAGCTGCCGGTGATCCAGATCCCACCTCCAACCCGGTCCTGTTGGACCCTTCCCTGTGACCTGCCCCAGCGGATGATACATCACCAGGGTGACCTAGGACGACCCACTTCGCCTTAAAGACGTTCCAGCTGCTCTTTAAGGACTAATGATTTAAGTTGTTCACACACACACAATGTAACCACATAATCCCTGCTACCTGTTTTTTTCACCCAAATGAGGATGGGTTCTCTGTTGAGTCTGGTTTCTCTCAAGGTTTCTTCCGATCTCATCTCAGGAATGTTTTTCCTTGCCACCGTCGCCCCCGGCTTGCTCATCAGGGACAAACTGATTTCTGTTTTATTCTGTCTCTGTCATAATTTCTTCAATTGTGTAAAGCTGCTTTGTGACAATCACCATTGTAAAAAGCGCTATACAAATAAAACTGAATTGAACTGGTCATAAGGGTATGTTGTACGTGTCCTTCTTCGTTAGGATACATTGCCCACAGTTTGGATGGTATTTCAGACAGTTTAGAGGGTGTAATCACTGGCTCAAAATTCTCTAAGCTCTTAGATGTAACAGAGGACAAACACAAGTTATCAGGAACAAAATGTCTTTCCTCAAAAGACAAACAACAGTTCAATTTTGCCAAAACATCATGACCCAGCAAATTAAAAGTGGAGGATGAAATAACTAATTTATGATAAAAGAGAAGTTTTGGGTCATCAGGACTGGTGACTTTAAGTACAAAGGTCTTAGCATAGATAACCGGAACTCCATCTATTCCCACAGAGTTAATATATAAATTTATTTTGGCCTGTTGTATTCATTTTCAAAACTGTGCAGCCTAAATCAGGGATGCTTACAGAAGGGCATGTCGCTAGGACAGTTTTTGCTTTGTCATAATTTTTGCTGAATATTATCAGTGGATAGCTGCATAAAAATTGCGTTAAAAAAAGTACTCATACACCTTCAATGTTTTTTTAATATTTTGTCACAACCACAAACTTAAATGTATTTTATTGGGATTTTATGTAATAGACCAACACAAAGTAGCACATAATTGTAAAGTAAAACCAAAATGCAATCTGAAAAGTGTGGCATGCATTTGTATTCAGCCCCGCTCCATCAATACTTTGTAGAGCCACCTTTCGCTGCACTTACAGCTGCTTTCTTTGCTCGGTCTGTCAGTTTAGGTGGACGGCCATGTACTGGTAGGTTTGCAGTTGTGGCATACTTTTTCTATTTTGAGATGATGGAAGTTCAAGGGGTATGAATACTTTTTTAAGGGACTGTACATCCAAAATTTAGCAGTGAAGCAACTAGCCATTTTCACCCATGATTACAATGATATCACTCTACAAACAAAAAACAAAGCTTAGGCAGAACTTTGAAGGCAAATAAGAACGATAAAAGATTAAAATCCAGCGCGCTTTGTTCCCTTACACAGAAAAATAACCTCTTACATATCAGTGAGGAAAACAACATCTCAAGGAAAAATGGGAAATAGAACCCCTCACGTAAATGTGTTAGCAATTCCTAAGAAATTACCTCTACAGAAAGCCGTGTCAAAGCAGCTTTATAGAATCACATCATAAAGGAAATTAAGCAAGCCAAAGGTGACAGCAGCAAGGAACCAAAACTCCATCTGTGACAGAATGGGAAAAAAAAACCTTGAGAGAAACCTGACTCAGTCAAGGGGTCAGATTTTGGATGATGAAAATGTGTGAGTGTTATGTGTAGGCCAGGTTAAAGAGATGGGACTTTTATCTAGTTTTAAACTGACCTATTGTGTCTGGTCCCGAACAGTACTGGGTAAATTATTTCAAAATTTGGGCGATAGATAAAAAAAGGATTTGCTACCTGCAGTTAATTTTGTTATTCTATGTATTATCAGATTGCCAAAGTTTTGAGTGCAGAAGACGTAGAGGAATGTAACAAGCTAAGAGCTCACTCAAGTACTGTGGTGCTAAACCATTCAGGACTTTATAAGTAATTAACAAGATTTTAAAGACTAATCAATGTTTAATAGGGAGCCAGTGCAGTGTTGACAGAACTGGGATAATATGATTGGAATAAAATGATCATGATTATGATCATGAGTAGCTAGCGCACTACCACTGAAGTAAAAGTTTTGTAATCTATTCGAAAGAATGTTGTGGTCAACGTTTCCAAACACACAACTAAGGTCCAATAGAGACAGGGAGAGTCAACCACTGTCAGCTGATAACAGCAGGTAATTTGTAACGCTAGTCTCAGTTCTATGATAGGATCTAAATCCTGACTGGAAAACCTTACAGATACACTTTTTCTCCTAAAAAAATTTAATGGTGACGATACTACATTTTCTAGTATCTTAGACAGAAAAGGGAGGTTTGAGATTGATCTGTAATTAGCTCGATTTTGGGGTCAAGCTGAGGTTTTTTTAATGAGCAGCCTGATTATATCCAGTTTAAAGGTTTTGGGGACGTATTATAATGACATGATAAATTAATTATATTTAGAAGCGGACCTATGATTATAAAATCACCTCTTTTAGGAACTTAGATGAAATAGGGTCTGTTGTAGGTTTAGATGATTTGATGAGTGTATAATGTTTTTCCTCTCATATAGTAACGAATGAGTGGAATTGTTTTCCTGGGGATCTAATACTAACAGTGTGGGTGTTTGCTACATGGTTAAAATTTTCTCTCTAATAGTATTGATCTTGGAATTAAAGTAGTTCATGCTGTGCTGTTGGGAAATGTCAACATCTGTTGATGCTTTATTTTTGGTTATTTTAGCCACTGTATTGAATAAATACCTGGGGTTGTGTTTGTTCTTCTCTAAGAGAGACGAAAAGTAATCAGTAATCTAGCAGTTTTTAGAGCTTTTCTGTAGAATAGGCCACTTTCCTGCCATACAATACAAAATTTACTTTTCCTCCAGATTCACTCCATTTTCCGGGCTGCTCTTTTTAGGGAGAGTGTTTGTTCATGTAATCTTTCTTGGATATACTGCAGAGTTAAGATAAATCAGAAAGACTTACAAAGCAGGCCTTTGTGGTAGACTGGGAGTCTTTAGACGGTTCTAAAATACTTGTAACAGGGAGTAGAATTCGCAGTTTTAGCTATATGAAGTTTACATGACACTAGATAATCATCTGAGATTATTACTTTGTTGCAAAATTTGAACATCATTAATATAAATTTCATGTGACAGTATTACAACTACAGTATGATTTTGACTAAAAGTAGGACCTGAGACATGTTGTTTAACTCACGGAGTTAACATGGAGTTCAGAGTGTCAAGAAATGCTGATCCCAATAATCCCCAGGACAGAAAAAAAGAGAGCACAGAAAAAGTCCAAACAGAATCCTCTTTTATCCCCTCCTAGACTATTTGACTAAGAAGAACCAAATGTGAGACAAATTAAACCTGACCGAATGACTAATCAGAAAATTACATTTCAGACCCATTTAAAACTGACCACTTGAACCCTTAGCAATCAGAAATGTATACATGCTTCACATGTGGCCTTTTAAGGCTGTGGTAAAACTTGAGCGCTATCAGCACCTCTGTGCCGTCCTTTTATTATGTTACCCATAGTATGTTTGGGACAGGAAACTTTTAGAAGTCTGAGCGCTATTTTCACCTCTGTGGCCGTCCCATTTTATTACCCATAGTATGTTTGGGACAGGAAAGTAGAAGTTGACATTTTCAGCCTTACACAAAATGATCTAACCTACAGTCCTAAGAACACAAAATCACAATTAACATATTCAAAGAAAATTCTGCTAAAATATTGAAACCCTTTTTTTTTGTATGAATTTAATGCTCACTTTTACATTGAAGAAGACAACATCTCTGAAGCTGACAGTTTCTCACTTTTTAGGAAGTGTGGAATGGTGACTGACCAAATTACTGTGTTGTTTTTGTTGTTTTTTGGGGGGGGGCTGTCTTGTACTGTGTGAGTGCTGTCTGTGTGTGAAGCTTTTTATTCTGCAATAATGTGTAAGTTTCCAACTCTTCTAATTTTTTATCTCTTTTTTATAAAATGTTATATATGCTCGATTAATACTAAAAATCTACTTCCTCTTTGTATATTCTTAGAGCCTTGTTTAAAGTAATTACATAAGTAGAATGCTTATGCAATCTTTTCAGTGTATTTTTAAGTGTTTATCTGTGCCTATTCCGTCTGACCATCTGAATACATGATGTTATATTTATCATCACCACTCATTGTGGCTTCTCTATTTTTCCTCAAACAACTCATTCACCAGCCTTTTAAGAAACAAACTTCTTCTAACTGTGTCTTCCGACTGAGACCGATTCTTCTATATTTTCCTCATCTCTGCCCACATTTTCACCTTCGTCCCCTGCATTTTCCATGGCTGAGTACACACCTACTTTTCTTGATGCCGGCTATGTCACCTGCAGTTAGTATAACAAACAATAAACCACTTTTATCAATGAATGGAATCTGTAGTTCGTTCTTTAATAAACTCATACCTAGGGCTGGACAATAATTTAATGTCTATATATATTGTAATAGAACTTTGTTCAGTAATAGTTTTTAAAAACTTTTCCGATATTTCAATATACATCACAACATTAATCACTAAATGACGTTCAGAGCACAGCCATCAAAAAGAGCAGAACACAATTGGCTACTTTTTTAGTGTAACCCTGCCTTCTCATTTGCCTCTTTTACTCTCCCGAGCTCTATTCAACATGGCTGCTAAGTAAACTCTGCTGCACGCAGAACAGTTTGAAACGCATTATCGTTGCGCTTAAAGTTGTAACATAAAGAAGGGTAAGGGATGAAGAGAAAGAGACACAGAAAGGGCGGAAGAGGAAAATGTCCTAGTGTGGTTACTACAAAGTAGCCATGGAAATGCATTAAACGCTTTTCATTGCAAAATGAGTGAAATTGAAGAGTGAACAAAGGGATTTCTAGACATTAGCACCAGGATGATAATGTGAACATCTCTGATGAGAGCCGACATCGTAAAGCCCACACAAACACTTCCTTTCAGGAAAATGTCTGTCTGTGAAACTATTTATATAATTATGTCGTTTCGACCTATAGAACTATATTTTAATATAAAATTTTGCCATATTGTCCAGCCCTACCCCAGCTGCTGTTTTTCTGCCCTTCTTTTACTAAACACACCTTTAAGCATTATTAAGCATAAGCTATTAGAATTATATAGCTTAGATCAATTATAGCTTAGTCAGTCACTTATTTTAGCTTTGTATTATATAATCCTAATTTTTAGTGTTACTCATAATATCAACATAATATTATTCTAAACATATATATTAATTCTCCTTATTATGTTAAAAAAAACTCAACATAGGTGTCATTAACCCACAAGGAAAATAAGGAAGGTGGAAGTAAAATAGCTAGGCAGAGTTAAGTGTTTAAAAATACTTTATTTCATCAATAAAAATGTAGTGTTATTTAATTTCCCATTTAAACATAGAGTGTGTTTGTGTTTGTGTGTAGTATGGCTTATAGCGCTAAGGCTTTAATCACAATGTTTTTATAGACAACAGTTAATTAAAAAAGCCAATTAAAAAATGTGTGTCATGTGAAATGTAGCATTTGTTATCATCCCATTTTTATCACACAGGAACTGAAAAGTCCTGCAGTATTAACATGGCACTTTGTTCATGTGTGTTTGTCTGTGTGTGTGTGTGTATGTGTGTGTGTGTGTGTGTGTGTTATTGCCTTTGGCAGTTGTACAAAAATAGCACTAAAAAATGTAACTACAATGATAATCAGAACAATATTGTCATAAAATTCTAGAAAAGATCTGCTGAGAACGGCTTTAGGAGAGAGTGAGTATGTCTTGTGTTTTTAAGGTTTTGGTCTGTTGCAGCGAGTCATCAGACCTCTGCCGTGTGAACGCAGAGACACAGGTACAAACAGAGCTGTAGAGAGACAGACAGGGAGAGACAGGCAGATCCTTATTAAAGCAGATTAAAGAGCTAAAGACTGCTGATGAATGAAAAGGTGACAGAGTTAGTGTCACTAACTGTGGGGCGTGGATCTGCTTTCTGGGCCCTTCCCCTCCTCCGTAGGGGCATGGTCTGACAGGGTATGACTGGTTAATGTGTCCAAAAAGGAAGAGCTGCTAAGACCCAAACTAATCCCTGTTACGCCAAAACCAAAAGACTCTACACACGCAAGCACAGACACAAACACAAATACATATACAAGAGATAAACAGCACAATAACTGCATTGTAATTATAAAGTATGATTTAAGTCTGTGTGCGTGTGTGTCACACGTGAGTGTTTGAGTGTATACACCTGTGCCAAAATTAGCTAGGCTTGGTCTTGGCGTCTCGCAGCTATCCAAAACAGTGAAAGAGCGGAGATGAGTTGTATCTGACTGAAATACATAGTATATTTAAGTTTAAGTATATTATTTATCTGATAGATCTACACTAGTTTTATCACTAGAATTTACACATGTGGAAGTAAGTGTGTGTGTGCGCGTTCTTGCCCTGAAATTGTGTGTGGTGTTGGGTCTGGAGATGGAACGCAGGTTGCTGGCTTCATCTTCTTCAGCACTAAGAGCAAGACTGGATGGCCCTCTGTTACGCTACACACACACACACACACACCGATTAACCAGGTGAACTCACAGCACACTGCACAGAGAAAATGTACAGGAAATGATATGCACCTTGTGTGTGTGTTTGTGTGTGTGAGATACCTGAGATAGGTGTGTGTGATGTCCAGAGTATGTGTGTTCTTTGTCTGCAGTGCCAATAGGGGGAAGGAGTGTGTTCTTGCTTAGAGTCATCACAGAGGAGAGGTAATCACCAGCCAGGGCTCTGATGCACACACGCATTCACATGCACACACACACAAAATAAAAAAACTTTTAAAAAAGGAAACAAACAGGCAGAAAAATTGACTAGGAGATAGACCAGAGTTCGGCTCTTTTATCCCTCACTTGCAGCTCCCTGTGGCTTTGGAAAATAAATAATGAAAATAAATAATGAGTATTTAATTCATATATTTTTTAGTTTGTTTACTTTTTTATTCTAAATTTGAAGACTATGGTAATCTTAAAATAAATATAAACAACAAATAAGTCATTTTATTTTAATGTTTCTATAAATACATTAAAATAACGTTTTTACTTATTTGTCGCATATGTATCACAACCCCCAATATGAGACACGCACCGACACACGAAAGATAGAAATGCCATCTTGACACTAATATGAACATGAAAAGTATGCATTTAGAGTCCTGTCAACCTTTGAATCCACATACATATGTGAATAGGTCATTTCCAATATGAACTATATAAAAAACAAACGTCGCTAACGTCTCACAGACGACAGTTTACAATCCTGTGTGAAAATGAAGTTGACGTTTTATAGCCGTGATGTGAAGACTTTGTGCGCTGAGGTTCAGGAGTAACATCACACTGACCATCTTAAATAAATGTAGTTTAATTGGATATTATTTTGTAAATAAATATTTTACATTGTTCAGTGAAACAAGATGATGGCACACAGGACCGGACAAAAGTTTGGTTTGCACTTTAGTTTTGTTGCAGGTGGAAAATGTCTTTTGTTGCATGCAGACAGAATTTTCGCTGTAGTAGAATTTTATAAATACAAACACGATACTTTTTCGTACATAGAATAAAGACAAAAACTATATATGCGGTGTTCTTTTTATTTTAGATCAAAAAGTCTTTGTGGCTTCCAATGTTTTTTTTTTGTAGGAAATGGCTCTTTGAGTCTTAAATTTTGCCGATCCCTAAGATAGACAAATAGAGAGACAGATAGATGTATCTTACAGTCGTGTCCCTCTGATAACTTCTTCCATGTTTGTGGCAGTGCTGGACTGCATCAGGGGGGTGAGTGTGCGTGGGGGGAGTGGTCGTCTTCTGGATGAGGAATGTGGGCGGGGTAAAGGGGACGGGCTTTGTTCCAAAGGGCAATGCTTCGGAAGAGTCAACCTGTCCTCTGAGTCACTAGAAAAAAAAGACACATTTCCGTTCAGTGTGTGTGTGTGTGTGTGTGTGTGTGTGTGTGTGTGTGTGTGTGTGTGTGTGTGTGTGTGTGTGTGTGTGTGTGTTACTGAGCATCATGCTCGGGTGCAGTTGTGTGTCGCTGCATTAGAGGAAGACCATGAACCACAATCAGCTGGTTGAGAGTGTGATGCTGCACTGCTGTTGATCCAGCACAAACCTGACTGGTCTGAGAGACAGACAGACAGACAGAGAGAGAGAGAGACAGAGAGATATAGCAAAGAAAGAGAGAGAGTGAGAAAGAGAGACACAAAGAGAGAATGTGTGAGAGAGAGGGATAGAGAAAGAGAGATAAAGAGAGAGACAGAGCGAGCGAAAGAGAGAGAGAGAGACAGAGGATGGAGAGAGAGGAGAGAGAGAGAGAGACAGAGAGAGAGAGAGAACGAGTCCATAAATGAGAAATCAGCAGGTTTATGCCATGGAAAAAACACATGCACACAAGGACTTCAACACACATGCCCCACGCACACCCACAACACCCCCACCACGACCAACATACCAACACACAGACCTATTTACTCCCCATCCACACACCCCACACACAGACCAACACAAACCATCCACACAGAACCATACACCCCATCCACACAAACCTATACCCCCCACACAGACTCACATGCCAACCTATACATACACCCCACACACAGACCCACACAAACCACCCGCACATCATGTGCCATCGTTGTGACTGCAGTTGTTGTGCCATTGTAGTGACTGCTAAAGTCAGCCATGAAAGAACTGTATGTACCCATTAGCAAGCAACAGGCTGCACACCCCGATGGAGCTATTATAACCACTCCAACATAAAATCTGTACTTCCCAAATTTTATCAGCAAGTTTCCGGTGCTAGTAGAGGGAACAACACACTAAAATATGTTTACAGTAATAACAATAAAGCATACAGGGCCATTTTCCTCACCCAGTTGTGTCAATTGGATCACCTCTTTTTGTTCATGCTACCAAAATACACACCACTCATCAACTGTGTAAAACCATAAGTAAGGACAGTGAAGGTATGGCCAGAGAGCAAGAAACACTGCTTTTAAATCTGGCAACGCAGAAGACTACGGCAGAGTGGCACTGACGTGAAAAAAAGGCATTAGGTAAGCCGAGCATGCACATACAATGTGCATCGAGGAGCAATTCCACAGCAACTTTAACCCAGACGCATGTGGAAGGGCATCAAGACCATCACTAACCACAAACCATCAATACAGTTTCTTCCAACCAGCAATGCCTTCCTCCCAGACAAGCCTAACTCCTTTTTTGCTCACATTGTATGACACAAAGGTGTCATACATCACACCAGAAATTCTTCCACGCTTGTTCATCAAATATTACTCTCTACAACAGAGGTACACACAGTGCTGAGCAGAGTAGATCCATGCAAGTCAGCTGGTCCTGATGGCATACTCAGACGTTTGCTCAGGACTTGTTGTGACCAACTGGCACAAGTCTTCACTAACATTTTCAATCTGTCACTGGCCTAGGCCACTGTCCCAACATGTCTGACAACCATTTTACCATTGCTCAAGTGTTTGTCTGCAAAGTGTCTAAATCCACACTGTTGCACTCACCCCCACTGTGATAAAGTGCTTTGAGAAGCTAGTTGTAACTCACCTTATAGTCTTTCACCTACACTGGACCGAAACCATTTTGCCTACCATTTTTAACTACTATTCATCTAGCCTTCACCCACCTGGACAATAACGATGCATATAAGATGGTGCAGCAGTAGCACGCAGTGGCCACTCCGGATCCAAAATGGTGCTATTTATGTTTTTAGCCTGACCAAAAACGCCACATGGACACCGAAAGCATTGGTGTTCATGTATACGACCGCCAGACGCTTTTAGAACATAATAATCATGCAGCAACATACCTGTATAAAGCTCTACAGGACAAACTTGACACCTGAAGCCAGCGGCCGGGAGAAGAGACATCGGGAGTGGTGCGCGAGGAAGCAGAAGCGCGGAAAGCGGGCGGGTGTCCGTGCTAGGCTAAAAACAAACCCTAGCCGGCCGGCACTCCCGTCCATACTACTGGCAAACATTCGCTCCCTGGATAATAAACTGGACTGGACTGGTGTGAATTTAGAAACTGTTGTGTCTTTGTTTTCACGGAAACGTGGCTCAGCAACAGAGTTCCGGACGCCGCCATTCAGCTAGATGGGCTAACATCGTTTCGTGCCGACAGAAATGCAGCTCTGTGCGGTAAAACTCGTGGTGGTGGCGTGTGTGTAGATAATTATTGATTTAAAAATCTTAGCATTAGTAATGTATAAATAAATTGAGCTCTTTGCATATGAATGGTAATACCACTAGAGCATGGCTATATTTGTTTGGCATTTTGATGAAGGTGGATTGATGTATGATTATATAGGACTGTGTGTCATATTTAAAAAAGCATATTATTGTGGTCTCAAGGCAATAAGATTGTGCATAAGCACTGTTATCAAGTTGTAAATTGTTGAATAAATAGACAGTGGCACCCACTCCTGTAGATACACTAGTGTAGAGACCTTATAAATATGATCTTTGAGAAAAGAAAGGAACATATGATGTAGTGTTGTGTGAGGAAGTGAAAACCTTAATAAAAATTATACAAATTAAGAAGGAGTTAGAAAAAGTATAAATAGAAATAAAATGGGAGCAGGAGAGAGAAGTGTTTGCTCTGTTTAAGAAAGAAGCAGGACAGAACAATGTTAAAATGATCAGTGAATGAGGCAAACATAGGCAATATGAAAATGAGTAAGAGAGAGAGAAGAAAGAGAAGGAAGAGGAAGATATAGGAATACAGGCAGGTGAGGACAAGATGAAAGAAAAAGACACTAGAAAATCAGGAGAATTACAATCTGATACAGATGAGGTGCTAAGAAATCGGAGAAGAGGGAGGAGAAGGTTTTTAGACAGCAGTAACAGAGTATGTGAAGATGAGTTGTCATTTGATGCAGAAACAGGGAAGAGATAATTACCCCCACAATTTCCAATTTTAAAGTGTATGAAGATGAGATTGCTGATAACTAATTAGTTTATAAACTATTATACTTAAAAGCCAGGAGGCAGGCAATGGAAGGTGATCCCCAGGGGGATACTCTGCTAACCTCTTTATTTAGACAAGCTGTGATAAATGCATTGCCCACTCCTGTGAAGGGTAAGTTAGAAGATGTGGTCGGCTAAAAACAAAGTAAAAACTGCCTCAATTACAGCTTGATGAGCTTACAAATATGAGAAAAAAAGGGTAAGCCACGATAAAGAAAGAAGAGTCAGAACAGATGTTAGTGGGGATGCCGGGTACTACACCCCCCACCATGCAGCCGGCTTGAATTACAACAGTGACACTGCAGGGCCCATTCCTAATGCATACCAGATCCTTGAACAGATTTACAATATACACAGTGTTCCAGTAGCAGAAGAAGGTAGATATCTGTTTGCATTACATATGCTGTTGAACATTATACTTATACAAGGAGGCCACACAGCTTTAAGCATTCACCACATATATTCTTTCAGGTTATTCAGGCCGATTTAGATGAATGGGGGGGGGGGGGTTTCAATAAAACCAATATATAAAAAGTAATATTGACAGCTACAAATTGAGTGTTTAGGGAGGTTGATTAACATATGACACAAAAGCAGTGTTTTCTGCAGTGGTAGGAATAAATATCCTCTAGCTTACTATAGCACTAAGCTAGACAACATAGCACAAGCTTGCCCACCATGTTATCAGTAAGGTCTTGCAGCAGTTTATTATGCATATGAGGAAGCTCCTGCAGTAACCATGGGTTACCCAGTAATCATTTATGCACAATACAGGTTGTGGAATTGATAGAACGGGGGCTGGTTGAACAAGGCCAAGCTTAACAAAATCCATTAAAAAGACTAAACTTAATTGGGCTGATGCTTTATCTTGCACACTACTAGGTTATCGCATGCAAACTAACAAAAGCACACACTTAACCCTGCATGGGGTCGACCCATGTCTGAGCCTTACAGTTTTGAGGCGACATTTCTTTATCATATGCATTTGCCAGAAGCACATTTGACATGATCTTGTACAGCTATTGCTGCCTGTGTTTGGTTGAACTGGGGCACATCCTGGCTACCCACTCGGTATGAGTTGTGTTAGGGACATTATCAGTGGGCAGGGTTAAATTGTGAAAATTAATAAGGGTTACGTTAGATTGTACATTGGTGCCATTTTCTCCTCCTCCTGCTATCTGTATTATACTAATTAGGAGCATTATAAATCCTACATTAAAAGCTGCTAAAAGACACAGTGTTGCATAATGTTTAAATGTCAATTTTGTCAATGTCAATGCCTATTGTTCTGCGATGTTGCGTCCTGGGGCATTTTTAGCAGCTGATTCAAGTTCAGGGAACAATTCTATTGTTAGCGTAGGGTAAATTGTTGGAAATGCCTCTGCCAAGGGCGACTCTCGAAACAATGACACTTCAGCTGCATCTACTAAGGCACGTGTTGTTGTGTTGTTTGACGATGAACTAGAGCTAGAAAAAGGCTGGATCCCTAGTTGGAATTCTTCAAACGTGTGCGTTTGTAGTCCCGATGGTCTCTTACCAGGTGACAACACTTGATCTGTACTTATTGGTGTTGACTGGTCTTAATCTAACACTGCTCTAGGGTCACTTTGCTTCCCCTTTACTTCTTAAGTGTCTGTGTATGTAGGAGTACCTTGTTTCGGTGGCTTGGGCACGTCGCTTCTTTCAAGCTCGAGTGCGGTGTGCTGGGCCTTCGCCCTCAGATCCCAGCTCATCCGAATCCTCTCCTTGGGATGCTGTTTTTGGTTTGGGTTGGCCTCACCCCCCCCTCTTTTGTAGGCTAGTCCTATGCCTGCAGCTCAGGCGAAGCTTTAAGCCTTCTCTTCCAATGCTGGTAAATGTGCTAGCAGTGCTTCTGCTGCTTTGTGCGCCTCTTTTTCTTTTTTCCTGTATGGTTCAACATGGTGAATTTCATTGGCCTCATACATGGCATTGTGCTCAGGCCTACCACAGTTTCCAGGCGGTTTTGCACATCAGCTGGGAGCGCCCTTTTTAGCATTAGTCTGAATAGGACTTGACTTGCCGTAGTTTCATTCCATGGAGTCTCCATTACATCACTCTATGCTTCCTGCAGCTTTTGGATGAACTGCGACTACATTCTAAATCAACCCCTAGCTTAATCTTTTCCGCTTTTCCCGGGGCTGATTGCATGGGGTATTCTTGCCCCGCATTGGTAAACACGTTGGTTGTTTTTGCCTTTCCCAGCATTCTGATGAATGGCATTCCTTTATGTCTCTTATAGCCAGCTGTTTGTTTCTCAAATCTAGTAATCCATTTCTGTGCCCCTTCTTGGATGTTGGGCAGTCAGTTCATCAGCCCTATCACGTCCATGGCACATAGTGAGCACTTCCAGCCTTTTCCATGTAGGACCCCCTCCTTTTGGCTCTGTTGCAGATCAGGATCATGCAGTCTTGTAGTTATGGTTAATAGTGGCACTTTCTTCCAGTCCCCCTTTTCTTTTTGTGTCGTTCCTCCTCTTTTTTTTTGTGTCGTTTCTCCTCACCTTCACTTTCGCTTGATGCGCCTACAAGCAAGCCTGTAGCCTCTTTGAGAGCTGACCTCATTTTCCCCTAATTCCTTTTAGGTTGCCTCTGCAGCATCGAGGTTCAACTGCAACACTACCGTCCTGTGTTTCTCAATTTCTTTCAGGATACGATGACTTTAATCTCCTGATTGCGTTGACTTCTTTAATGCATACCGGTGCCTTTCTGTAATTTGGTTTAGTGGTTTAGGTTTTTATTTGATTTATTGCAATAATGACTGTCCAGTCTCCACCATCGTTCTTTGTGCGTCCAAAGCCGGTCTATTGAGGCCCTCTAATTGTACCTTACCTTTTATTCTCACCCAGTTCGCTTCTTCCTCTCATCTTGTGCCCAGCTTTCCTCCCCTTTACTTCATGTCCTCTTTAATATTAGTTCCATGCTTGATTCAGTGAATCTGTCTTCCTCTTCCCGGTGCCACCCCCTCAGCTTGTGCCTTTTTCTGCATACCCAGACGTTTCGCGTGCCCTTTTTTCTTCCAGTGGCATGCTCTTCTCTTCCTGCTTTCTTATGGTAGCAGCTCTTTGGTCTTCTTTTTTTGACCATCTGGTGAATTTTGCAGTTGCTGCTGAGGTGCTGCGGTATAAAGGGCAGCTTCTCCTTTGTGCTCTCCACTCAGGTTGTTTGTTGTTGGTCTGGTTCAACGTAATCTCTTGTCCAATACCATTGAACTGTCTCAGATTGGGGTTTTTCCCCCCAATATTTTAATACCCTTTTTGTCCCATGCATCCTTCTTGACCTTCCACGTTCTTCTGTGTTGTTCGGAAATCTCTTCATCCTCTTGCTCACTTCACCCTCACTCTCTAGCGGTTCCTGTTCAAGAGCAGTTTTTTCTTTGACTGTAGCTATAAAATGCCCCTTTATTATCTTTACATCCATCTGGAAGTACAGGATAAATACTTAAGGCCTTTTGAGTTTTCAAGGGGGGGTTATCCTGTTCCACCTGTTTCTCCAATGGTGGGGCTGTACCTAGCTTTCCCAGTTCTTCAGTTGCTTTCTCCTCCCGACTCTCTTCTTTCCCCCTGTCTGTCTTTTACAAACTTCTCCATTTATTCTCTGTTCTCTGCATTTGCTGCTTTTTTTCCCCCTTTCCTCTTCTTCTTTTCTAAACCACTCTACAATTTCTAACTTCCTTCTCCTCTTTTCTACACTTTTTTTTTTCAACTCCCCCCAACAATCTATTCTTGCCTTCATTTTCTTACATAGCTTTTTATCAAATTTCCCTTCCTCTGGCCATTGCAATTCTCCCTTCGTGCGCTCTTTTAAATTTTTTTAAGTATTTTCTGATTGCCTTCTCTACACCTCTATGTTTTACAATTACTATGTCCACTGGGGTAAACCAGTTCTGTCCTTTGGACATGATGCATCCTTGTCTGTCCCTACTTGCACTGCTCTACGGTCCTAGGGATCTATTTTTCTTGTTATGCGTTAACCTTGCGTGTATGCATCCCACTGTCAGCTTTGTGTTTACTGGGTTTTTTCTTGTTTGGGTATACTCTTCTAATGCATTTATTTTATCCACCAAGATTGCAGTAGCCAATCATCTTTCCCACTGTACTTGTCAAGGTTCCACTGTGATAGTTGCTGTCAGTCCTGAGCAATGATTTGCCTGTTCGGGTCTCTCATCAAATAACTCTACTAATGGTTCGTCATCTTCGTCATAGGGATCAACCATAAACTGGAGAGTGGTACTACTGCATGTTATTTGCAGAAAATTGGATTTAACCACCGAACTTTCCAAATCTTTTACATTTCTTCGTACCAGCGGGTTTCTTAGAACAAGACTTCCAACTCACACAATCCAAAGTATAGTTAACTTCCACAATTTTTGTCCCATATCTTTCTGTAACTGCCACCTTTCAACACCATTTCTCTCCTTATACATCCATTCAGTCCAAAAAGGGGGTTCTATTCCATTTGTCTCCATTTGTTATCTGAAGTTCAGTCAACTCCATACACACACACAAGCTCCGCTCTGTTGCACTTACCCCTCTATGCCTTACTCTCTCTTCTCTGCCTCCCTCTCTCACTCATGCACACCCTTGTACATGCTTGTGTATGTGTAACTGGTGTGTGCTTATACTTACCTATACTCACCTCATCTGAGGCACCCGTGCACCCACTTCAGTAATGTAACCCAGGCTACAAACTGCGCATCTATTACTTTAAAATTACACCAACCACCACAATTACTTCCAGCACAGCCAACAACTCACCCAGCTTCTGTGGCGAGGCAGATGGACAGTTCCAGAACAAGGCTTCAGCAGTCTGTCTGGCCTTTCGGATCCCGGGTTTCAGCACCAATAATAATGTCGGAAAAAAATATGTCTTCTTCTTAAGCACCCTAAGCCGACACTCACAGGGTGAGGTCCCCCAAACATTCTAGCCTCCCCCTAGGTTTTCAAAACTGTGTTTCTATAAAAATAAATAACTTACAAAGGAGAGTCTTTAGGCAGGGATGAAAAGGCGCAAAACTCAGCTTTATTTGCAGACAAAGTACGTTCACAAGAGCTCTCAGAAAATGTCTTTCCCTCAGCAAAGTTGGCACAAGCAATGCGTCTTACTCAAGAGACAAAACGAGTGCAAAGTCCTCAAAACTCCTCTCTATTTTTACTGGTCTAGGGGTTGCAACCCCTAGTTCTCATTAACTGTTCGCTAATTTGCATCTTCTTAACGCTTCCAATTATGTCTTAATTTGGTTACACTCCTCCCAGATTTGATTGCACTGCCCTTACTATTAATTTCCCATTATTTCTTGGAAGGCCTGTTACCGCCCCTTTTCTGACTACTTCAATTCCCATTATTTACGAGCAAGGCTGCAGTTTTTATTTTAAAAAACTTATTTTTTATTTTAAAAACTTAGTTGCTATATATATCTGTATATAGATATATATAGATAGATAGATAGATAGATAGATAGATAGATAGATAGATTATAGATATAGATATTAATATTCTGTATTTCAGACACCAGGCAACTTGAGTCTAATGTTTTCGCTTACTCCCTCATTCTTTCCCACCCCTTCTACTACTCATAGGACTCGGGCTCTATGTCATTATTGGCGTTTCATGCTGTCGCACCCAACTGCCTAATCACTGCTGTCTCTCAAAAGGACAGCGATCGATGGGAGAAAATAATAATAAAAAAATAGAGAAATTATTTTGTGCTACTTAATTGGCACATAAAGACACAAAAAATAACTTCTAATTCGAGGAGATTAAATCTGATCATCCAAAGCTTAAGTATAAGACCAGTAAATTAAATTAAATCAGTCTCTCTGCAGCAATATAAACTGAAATAGTCTAAATTAAATTTTAAAAAAAAATTCTATTACAGGAAATACAGCCAGTCGCTGCACATGCCCATAACCCGACCAAACACGACTCACCCTGCACATGCAATGCATACACACCCAACTCAAACTCCTTTTTGGTGCCAAATTAGAGCATTAGTAAACATTAGCTTTCTGCCTTACATCAAAACCTTTATGCTCCTGTGTGAGCATGTGTTGGAAAGCAGGTGTTGCAACACAGTAAAAAGGGACACCAACAAATTTATGCCTAGCATTCATTTTGTGTATTTTTATTCCACATGGCTACCTAAATTAATAATTTTATGTGAAAGTATACTTCATCTCAGCATTTTTTCAAAATATCTTTTGTTGCATGCAGACATGAAATGTATAGTTCACTCATTTTTAAAGAGGCAACACAAGTTTTTTTTATATGTAGCATATAGGTAAAAATGATATATGCAGTGTGAAGTAGTGTGTCTATGGCTTTAAATTTCATGACAAGATTAAAAAAGCTTATCTATCCCCCAAGATCTTAACCAACTTTTACCGCTGCATTATTGAGAGCATACTGACAAGATCCATCACAGTGTTGAATGGCAGCTTCACAGTGTGTTAAAAGAAATCACTGCAAAGAAATTACTGCACTGTAAATACTTGCACATACTCCTCTATGCCCATACTGACATAGCCTAATTTATTAAAGTACATAGTTACATATTTATCTGCGCTTGTTTATTTGCACAGTTATACTATTTGTACTTCTGGTAGATGCTAAACAGCATTTCGTTGCTATGTACTTGCACCTTGCAATAACAATAAATTCCTATCCATCCATTTATCCATTTATCCATTTATCCATCTATCTATCTATCTATCTATCTATCTATCTATCTATTTATCCACCCGCATCCACACCCTCTCACACAGACCCACACCCCATCCACACACGGACCCATACATCCCCATCGACACCCCCCACATAGACTCACACCCTATCCACACACTCCACACACAAACTCACACACCATTAAGAGTAGTTACATACAGTAGATGGCTTTCTCTGCTTTTTGGATTTCCATCTGGACTTTGAGCCCCATGACCTTGGACTCTTTAGCAAATAAGAATACAGGAGACAAATAGACAGTCAAAGAGAAATGAACAAGAGAGAGACAAACAGGAAGAGAGAGAAAGGCAGGAAAAGAGAGAAAGAAAAAAGAAAGAAAGTGGAAAAATGTTAATAAAGAGACTAATGTTGACAGCTGTATGTGTGTGTGTGTGTGTGTGTGTGTGTGTGTAGTACCAACACGTACTTATTCTGTGAGCTCGCACACGACCTGTCTGACTCACACACCAACACAACCTGTCTGTCTTACACACTTTACACACTCCTCACTATTAGCTCCGTCAAAGTCCAACAATAAAAATAAAACAAAAGTATCCTCAGGGGCAGCAATGCATATATGAGGAGTTTGTGAGGTAATGGCAACCTGCCAGTGCAAATGTCAGCTGGTTTACAGCGAGTGCCCACCTTGGCAATGGAGTAAATGTGGACATGTGAGTCAAAGCCTCTGACAGTCTGCAACAGATTCTACACACACACACACACCAACACCGCAACTAAATACCGCACAGTCTGTGTATCTGTCTGTCTCTATATAGACCTGTCTATCTGTTTATCTTTAACAAAAGCTATGATGCCGCAAAAACAAACTTTAAGTGGGTGTGTGTGTTATGTAGTTATGCTGTGTGCGAGTACAGAATACTGGAATAATTATAAAAGTGGATTTGTGCTGATAGCACACAAACACACACACACACAAATGAGAGGTGAGGAGGTGTTTTAGGGCTGTCGTGCACTGACCGAAATGTGTAGAATGTTAGCAGTGTGCTGTGTCTGTGGGCCAAGGCGTGGGAGAGTACAGGAAGTGCTGGATTTCAGCCCTGAGGAATTCTGAGATTGATGATTTGCTGAACTCCACTCCTCATCTACAGCAGAAACACACACATACACACACCTTTTAACCAGAAAAAACAACTTGACTATAACACACACATACACAGACATCAGTATACACAACTTTACCACACACCGCTCGCACACAAACACACACACAGACCTCTCACACAAACACACACCACTCGCACACAAACACACACCACTCGCACACACAAACACACACCACTCGCACACAAACACACACCACTCGCACACTCACACACACACCCACACCGCTCACACACGGCCAGTTTTCACCCACTTACAACTAGCTATCCCACACACACCCTGGTTTCTCACAAACACCCTGGTTTCTCACAAAACACCACCCTGGACCCTGTTTCTCACAAACACCCTGGTCTCTCACATATACACCCTGGTCTCTCACATATACACCCTGGTCTCTCACATATACACCCTGGTCTCTCACATATACACCCTGGTCTCTCACACACCGCTCTCACACACACAACAAATGCTTTTAAACGCACCAGTTACACACGTAGACCAAAATCACAAATGCACACCAGACTCTCACAAAACACACCGCCCAAACAAGCATAGAGCTCACACACTCACACCGCTCTCACACACTCACACTGCTCTTACACACTCACACTGCTCTTACACACTCACACTGCTCTTACACACTCGCCCACCGCTCTCACACACACACGCCCACCACTTTCACAGACACACACACTACTCTCTTACACACACACCTATCACACACCGCTTTTACACACACCCACGTTGATGTCAACAGCTCTCAAACACATGCACCACTTTCTATTACACACCCAGCGTTCATACACGCCACTCACACGCACACCCCGCTATAACACACACATCCTGGTCTCTCACAAACAATGCACCACTTACATGCACCACTCACCTCACACACCTCTCACACACACACACACGCACCACTCACCTCACACACCTCTCACACACACCTGCCACACACACACTGCTCTCACACACAAAAACTGCTCTTACCCACACCTACCGCTCCCACACACACCTACTCACACACACACCGCTCACATAAACACCACTCACACACAACAAATGCTTTTTTTAAACACACCAGTTACACACCTAGACCAAAATTACAAATGCACACCAGACTCTCATAAAACACACCGCCTCAACAAACACATCTCAACAAACACACTCACACTGCTCTTACACACTTGCGCCCACCGCTTTCACACACTACTCTCTTACACACAAACACTGATCACACACACCGCTTTCACACACACCCACGTTGATGTCAACCCAGCATTTACACCCGGCGTTCATACACAGCTTACACGCACACCCCGCTATAACACAGACATCCTGGTCTCTCACAGCGCTCTCAAATGCACCACTTACACACACCACTCTCAAACACACACACACACACGCACCACTCACACACCACTCTTAAACACGCACATCCCACTTTTGTACACGTAGACCAAAATCACATGCACACTGCTTACACACACACACACACACTGCTTTCACACACACACACACACACCCCACTATCACATACGCACACACCCCCCTCTCAGTCTGCCCCTTAAATTTGACTGGAGAAGAGTTCATGTGGAACTGTGGACCTCAAGCCCCATCTAATTATTAACCGCCCGTTCATTAATAATCGTTAAGGTCTTGGGGCAGTGGAAGAAATCACGCCTGTATTCAAATTGTTGCTAAAAGCAGGCGTTACCATTTCATGCTCGCACTCACCGGTAAACACACCTATCTTTCCGTACAGAAGAAAACTCAGGAGGGCCAAGCTCCCTCCTGGTGTTTTGTGCAAGATTGCACGCTTTCAATCAAGCAGTGGTTCCTTGTGCACCTTCGGTACCAAATCCATACACCATTTTGGGCCATGTCAGTGTTACACGTGTAGATCTAGCAAACACACAGTGCTGATACTGCTGCCATAGCAGTGGCATCCTCAGACCTACCCGTGTCGTCTATAACCACACTTTTCTGTCCGTTCCCCCTGCAGGTTCACAGCAAGACAAGCTACACATAGATTGGATTATGTGTCAAAAGGGAGTATGTACACAAAATTGTCACAATCAAGGTTTACAATTGGTTTTCAAATTTTTGCTGCTAAATTTTGTAGTAGGTGCCTGATCTGTTGCACCACCAACACAGGGCGACCACTAAAGCCTCTTATGAGCCAAGAACCGATCTCTTCAGGCCTTTTTCAGGACATCCAGATGGATAACATAGAATTAGCACCAGCACAAGATAAAAAATATTGTCTAGTAATGGTGGATATGTTTTCTCAATTGGGTTGGGGCTTTCCCAACGCCCAAGTAGAACTTAGCTGCAGCGGCTAAGGCACTAATTTCTGAGATTACTCCAAGGTGGGGTCTGTCAGAAAGAATCAGCTCAGACAACAAAGCGCCATTCGTAAGTGAAGCTGTTAAACAATAAAGTGATTATACATTGTAAAATGTTCTGAGGAAACCGGGCTGAACTGGGTCCAGGTCTTACCCATAGCTCTGATGTATATGCGCACGCGAACTTAAGTTCGATTTAACTTAAGCCTGTCTGAAATTTTGTTGGGATAAGCTCCATTCACATTTACAGGTCCAAGGCACCATGGCGAGATTTCAAAGCTAACCCCATTGTGTGATGATGCCATGATTCAATATAGTAAATGTTTGTGTGCGTCTTTGTCAGAAATGTCTGCACAGGTTAAGGCGACTGAACAAGTCCCGCATTAGGGTGCAACCCGGAGACTGGATTGTGATTAAAGACTTTAGGAGAAGCGGTGGAACCACTGACAGTGGCGAGGTCTGTTCTAAGTTATCCTAACTACACCAACTGCCTGCAAGCTGAAAGAGCAAGCATCCTGGGTGCATCTTTCACACGTTCTAACCATCCTGGCTGATTTTGTGCCTGCACCACGAAAAATGTGTACTCATCATAAACACCAATGCGAAATTCTAATCTTTCCCAATTTTCGACTACGAGGACACACACCCAAACTACGGAAGATACATCTGCAAACAGCCGTGTGCCAGCTTCGATTGGCACCTGATTATGGCCTATACATCCGCAGGCTATGGAAGAGATAACCGCTGGTCAGTCACTCCTGTTTTTGTAAATAGTCTACCCATCTCTGACTCTGATATCACCTGCAGGGTAAACAAAATGCATGTAACTATCAGGAATGTGCAACCAGATGACAAAAAAGAGTACTACTGTGCCACCCCATTTAGCAGGTAGAGACATCTACAAGAATCAGATAATCAAAGTGCGGCTTCCACCCACCTCTCAGCAGACCCTGGTTGAGTTACTGCCACTGGCTAAACTGAATGCAGTAGACAATGATATAGCTGGTAAACTAGCGTCCACTAAGCAAAAAATTTGACCAATGAGGTAAACCTAGCTAGAGTGGCTAAAATTATGTGTAAAGGTAAGAATGCATGTGCTTTAGCGTACTTACAGCATTCTGTTTTACAGATAAATAGGAGTTGTTGGGCATGTCTGAAAATAAAGCAGGATTGGCAGTCTGACCCTATCACCAGCACCACATTATATAAACCATATTGTACAATTTCTACTGCTATGGCCCAGCTGGTCAAAATTGTCCAGAATATTGAGGCTGGCCAGTCACCATTTACACACATCGATACCACATGTAGAAAAACTAACCCTGCCATTATGACCTTTACGTTTAAGGTAATACCATCACACGGTAACATTTGTGTTCGTTCCGGGAGGACTTTCTCTTGGTCAATCAGTCTGTAATAAATGAATATATATAAAAGACACCCTGTGCTCATACACTTGGTACACGCAAGACAAACGCTAACTGCTTGTTCTCCCTGCATGCTGCCCCTGCTATAGTCTAGTCATGTGGGGAGCGAGCTTATTATAGCCTACCTAAACAATGGGTGGGCTGTTGTTATCTTACAGTAATCTCCAGAGACACACCATTCTCTCTCACACACACATACACACACACCGCTATCACACACACACACACACACACACACACCGCTATCACACACACACACACACACACCGCTATCTCACACACACACACCGCTATCACACACACACCGCTATCACACACACAGACATCGGTATCACGCACACACACACAACTATAATCTCACACACGTACATCCGTCTCTCATACATATAGACAAAAATCACATGCACACACCGTCTCTTCCAAACACACCGCTCAAACCACAACAACGCTCAAATGAGCATACCGCTCTCACACACACCACTCACACGCTTACGCTCACACGCACTACTCTCACACACACTGCTCTCACACTCACACCGCTCTAAAACTGAAACAGAGGTTCTAATTATCGGCAATGAAGAACCAAAAATTACTAGAACCAAAAATTATGATCATATTAGCCTGGTTCTGTCAACACTGCACTGGCTCCCTATTAAATATTGAATAGATTAAAATCTTGTTAATTACTTATAAAGTCCTGAGTGAGCTCCTATCCTATCAGACCACAGAAACTTTGCCGCAGCATGGGTAACCTCCTGGTTTATCTGGTCAGAGGAGAACTGACCCCCCCGACTGAGCCTGGTTTCTCCCAAGTTTTTTTTTCTCCATTCTGTCACCCGTGGAGTTTTGGTTTCTTGTCGCTGTCGCCTCTGGCTTGCTTAGCTGGGGACTTATAGATATAGAAATTTATAGATATCAATGAAATTGGTGACTTGACTCTCACAATTGTACGCTGCTTCAACACACACACACACCGCTCACACACCCACCGCTCTTACACACACACCTATCGCTCTCACACACACACCACTCTCACACACACACACACACACACACACACACACACACACACACACACATACCGCTCATACACAGCCAGCGTTCTCATATCCAGTTCTAACGCCCATCACTCACACACACCACTCTCACACACACCCTGGTCTATTATTACACAACACGCTGGTCTCTATCAATCACACACGCATACCACTCACATACGCACACCGATATCACACGCACACAACACTCTTTCTCCCCCACAACATTCTCTCACACCCATCTTTCTCACACACAGACACACAAACGTTCCCTCACACACACACACACAACATTCTCTCACACCCATCTTTCTTACACACAGACACAAACCGTTCCCTCAAACACAAACACACACACACACACACACACACACTGCTCTCATACACACATATCACTTATACTCACGCCCACCGTTCTTATTCATGCACACCG
The DNA here is from genome assembly GCA_005784505.1 of Bagarius yarrelli. Taxonomy (NCBI): domain Eukaryota; kingdom Metazoa; phylum Chordata; class Actinopteri; order Siluriformes; family Sisoridae; genus Bagarius; species Bagarius yarrelli. The sequence continues at coordinate 88,763 of VCAZ01000183.1, read as the reverse complement.
CTTATACACACGCACGCCGCTTACACACACGCACGCCGCTCTCACACACGCACGCCGCTCTCACACACAGCGCTCACACACACAGCGCTCACACACACAGCGCTCACACACACACCGCTCACAAACACACAGCGCTCACACACACAGCCACCTCTCTCTCACACACGCACACCGCAATTAAACATGCACATTTCTCTTTCATACACATAGACCAAAATCACATGCACACCGCTCTGACACATTCAGATTCACATTAGAAGACACGCATCTAAACTAATTAAGGATAGTTAGAATGTAATTCGGATTTGGATGCGAATAGTCCAGGGAATCCTGTACATGATCTGGTTCCGGCTCTAGAGCTGGTGCAGCAGGGCAACTGGGTGACTGTGAGGCGGCATACTCGCAGGTCAAAACACCGCTCTTCAGTTCCGACTGAAACATTAAACCACTGAGTGACACACCCACTAAGAAATCTGATGAAAGAGCTCAAGTTATTGATGATTCTATTGTACGGAACATAAAAATAGACTCCAGCTACCATAGTCCAATTTTTACTGAGAGCCAGAGTGCCTGACATCTTGCCAAATTTAAAAGTGCTGGCTAATGCTGAACATAAATTCAGTAAAATTGTTATTCACACCAGCGCTAATGATGTTCGACTTTGCCAGTCAGAGATTCCTAAAAATAATTTTAGAGAGGTGTGTCAATTCGTAAGTACGATGTCACAGACACAGTAATCTGCTATGGTCCCCTTCCTGCTTACCGTGGTGACGAGATACATAGAAGATTGTCATCACCTAATAGCTGGATGTCTAAATGGTGCCCGCAAAATAACAGTTTTCATGGACAATTGGAGGAGTTTTTGGGGCAGACCTGACCTGATTAGAAAAGATGGTATTCTCTTCTTTCTAGAAATTTGGCAAAAAGTCTTAGAGTTGGCACTAACGGGAGCCCAAGTCAGGAAGCAGACAGACTGGCTAAACTGACTGTCTGCTAGCCGTCTCACCTCTATTACCAAGATATTAAACTATAGAGACTGTGTCTGTTCCCCAAACTAGATAATACAATAAACCTCCAATAGAAATAATTTAATTGATATGAAATCAATTAATAATAAAAAAATCATGCAGAAGATACAAATGATAAAGTTTGGTTTACCAAATATCAGGTCCCTTTCCGCAATAGCACTTTTTGTAAATGATATAACTAATTATAATCTGGATGTGCTCTGTTTGACAGAAACCTGGTCCATAAACAGATTTAAATAATCTTGTTATTTTAAATGTGTCTGCACCCCAAATTACTGTTATAAACATGAGCTGCGTCCTAAAGGTAAAGGCGGAGTGGGTTGCATCAGTTATAACAATATTTTCAGTGTTTCTCATAGAGCAGGTTTTAGGTATAAATCATTTGAAGTAATGTCATCTAACATTTTCCAGATGCTTAAAAATAGATGCTAATAATAAATCTCCTGCAACGTTTGTAGTGGCTACTGTATACAGGCCACCAGCACACCATACAGATTTTATTAAAAAGTTTGGTGATTTTCTAACAGAGTTAGTGCTGGCTGCAGATAAAGTCTTAATTGTTGGTGATTTTAATATTCATGTCAAAAATGAAAAAAATGTTCTGGGATCAGCGGATCTATTGGAGTTAGACAACACGTTTCAGTTTCACACACATTTCAGTTTCACACACACACACCGCTCTCACACACAAACCGCTCTTACACACACACCGCTCTTACACAAACCTACCGTTCACATACACACACGCACATCCATTTTTCATACATGTAGACCGAAATCACATGCACGCCACTCTCACAATTGCACACCAGTCTCTCCCAAACACACCGCTGAAACAAGAATTCCGCTCTGACACACACACCGCTTACATACACACCGCTCACACAAGCATTCCGCTCTGACACACACTGCTCTGACACACACTCACACACACCGCTTACATACACACAGCTTACACACACACACATCGCTCACAAATTACAGTGTGACCGGAAGTCGTTTCATTGCGATGTGAAGCTACAATAAACACTTACGCAAACATGAGAGTTTATGCGTGTGTATAAGAGAGAGAGGCTGCCCCTCAGGTTAGTGTTTACAGAGCGCAGAAAAAGTTCATCACATTCTAATGTGTAATCTATATTTATTTATTTATCGTTTAGTCCAATTTCCGGTAACAATAAATGACTTCCGGTCACACTGTTATTGCTTTGCTCTCTCTCTCTCATGCACACACATAATCTCACGTCTGCTAGGTGTTTACTGTAGCTTCCTGTTGCAATGAAACGACTTCCCGTTGCGCTCTCTCAGGTGAGTACAAGTGCAGTACAGGTGCAGATGTAACAGTACACAGGGAAATGTAGTGTCTGCATGTATTTTATACATATGCGCAAATATATGTCTAAGTGTAACCGGCGCAGAGACTGCGCACCAGTGTTTCACATGTCTGTGCAAAAGCAATGCAATCTTTCTAGACACACACCACTCTCACACACACGAAAGTACTAATTGTTTATACCAAGTTAGGCCTGAAATCTAGCTGTGTGCAGCTGTGCAGTGTGTATGTGAGAGAGAGAGAGAGAGAGAGAGAGAGAGAGAGAGAGAGAGAGAGAGAGAAGAGAGAGAGAGAGAGAGAGCATGTTACCTGAGCTGCCTCCACCCCATAATCGCCTCAAAAGTTCCTTCATACAGCCAATCAGCTCCTGCCAAACATCATCAAATAAGAAGTCAAGCACCGCCTCCCTCCTGCAGCGGTATGGAGACACGGGGGGCAAAAAGTGGGGCCTCCTGTTTACAAACAAACATTCATCACTGCCCAAACACACATACATTGCTTCATTTGTTCTCCTAATTACACACACTCACCCACACAGTTCTCTCCAGTCAAAGGCCAGGTATTCCTCCAGCAGTCCTTCTTGTTCTTCTGTTACTCTGTGCAACTCATCTTCATGAAAACCACAGAGGTCAGAGTTCTGTGTCACCTCCATACACAGTGTAGCTCTGTGTCCCTCCACACACAGCCTGGAGCACACCCACACAAGCACACACAAGTTTATGTTGTGTTTACTGCAGAGATCACATGCAGAGTAAGGTGCATTAACAACACAGTAGTGAGTACACACACACTCACTCATTGTCTCTGCGCTGTACTGGAGTCCTCGAGTTGCTGACGTGAGAGAAGACAGATAACCACTGAAATCCTTCATCTGTGGGACACACCAACTGTTTTCCCAGAATCCTAATACACACAGACACACATACACAAAATTAAAATAGAGGGAGTGTAGTAATGTACTGTTCATCAAATCAAACTTAGAGAAGCAAAGTTACACAGCAGAACGCACACTATACACATGGAAATAAACCTTTAATAACACTTAGTGAGAAGACTGTGATTTGTGCGTTTGCATGTGTAGTGATAGCTGACGTGTGTGTGTGTGTGTGTGTGTGTACCGTAGATGAGGGAATCGTGATGTCCAGAGTTTACACTCCTCCTGTTGCACTCCTCCTCTACCTTCATACAGTTCCCCATCAATCTCCTCAAACAGCAGTTTAACCTGACCAGATGCTGCTTTATCAAACTCCTACATACAGATACATATGTGTAGGTATTAGAATATGTGTGTACCTGTGTGTGGGTGTCTGTGTGTGTGTGCCTTACATCATAAGCCCAGGAAAAGACAGAGCTGCGTTCTGTGCTCACGCCTGTTCCTGTGTAACTGTCAATCTCTGACCAAAGCTCGCTCGTCTTCACGGCAACCACTGACGGGCACAACGACCTTACAGAGACAAAATGAGCCAGAGAGAAAGAGGGAAAGAGAAAGAGACAGATCGATAGAACAAAGCTCCTAAAAGCAGACAGACAGTTGACTGTTGAGACAGACAGGTGTGTTTACCTGTTACACCTTGAGTGAGCCGTGTGTGCTGTTTCCAACTCCTCATGTGAAGGGTGTTCATCTAGATGAGTGTGTGAAGCCCACAACTAACACACACAGAATTGAGTACTCCAACATATTAATATATATTTGTTATTTTATCACAATTAAAAGTCAGACACAGTCAAACATTTCTCGCTCATCTTTTAATTCTGAGAAGAAACACACACACAGAGACACACACAGTTTTTCTCCTGACTTGTGCAGGTTCTGCTTCACGGCTCTGCGACTGTATCTGGAGCTCATTCTCCTCCTCTTCCTCGCGGTGTATGTATCGGCTCTGCCCGCAGCAGCTTCTCCTCCTCCGGCCGCTTGTCCTGCATCCTTTCCGGCGTCACATCACTAAAACGGGACAAACATATTGTGATATCGGGATATAATCCGGTGATCGGTGTCGCACTCTGCGTCCGATCAACAGCCTTCGTTTGCCTGCAGTGTTAGCCTAATCAGCAAATCCTACGCTTTTACATCTTACAAACCATTAAAATGTACAAAACCATTCTATTAAATTGGATTAACTAAACGAAGTTAATGTACCAGGAAAAACCACTGCATAGTACGTGTTTACATAACACTGGGCGGTTAGCTTCACTACCACTGTCATGGATACACAGAATTTCCGGTGCAGAGGATCATGGGACATGTAGTGTGCGAGAGAGCCTTTTTTCAAGAGCAGTTACACGGAACAGTGTATTTGCCTTCATTTCTAATTTCAGACTGATTCACAAAGCTTTGAAGTAGTTCACCTTAGTGTCATTTCACAATCAGACCCAATAATACAAGCCTCAAAATAAACCTGAACAGTTTTACAATGAACCTAATCAAAAATTTAAACACACGAAAAAAATTAACTAATACAAATTAACGCTGAATTAAACTTATTGCACAAACATTTTATAGATTGGTATTTTATACATTTTTGTCCACTTATTTTGTTTCATAACCATTACAAGATACATAGACAAAAAATAGACAAACAGCCACCAGAGTCAGAAGTTTATTTTAAAAAATCTCTATCTGTCTGTGTTAGCCCCAGGTACGGGTAATATTGAGGTGCTGCAGGTGTTTGGTGATGGAGGTATGTTTGGGGAAGATGGACTGGCGGGCTTGGCGAATGGTCTCCCAGCTGTTTGTGCGGCGAGCGTGAGCGTGGCCTCTCTCTTGCTCAAGGTTTATGTAAGGTCGACTCAGCCAGTACTCATTCTGAGCCTCGCACTCCAGCCGCTTCAGTGTGTTCTGCTTCATCTGCCAGGTTACTGGGCGTGGCCTGCGCCATTTCCCAATCCACTGCCGGCCTGGAATTCCCTTCCGCAACAGAGCCAAAGTCAGGAACATTCTAAACACACACACACACACACACACACACACAGCAGAGACAGAGCAACAACGTCATAATCTCAAGTCAGGAAGATTTTAAATGTAATTTCAACCATATGTATATCAGACACAGTACACGGTGAAATTGGAGAATGTTTAAACAAGAGCATGCTGCTACTTGAACAACACAAAGCACCACAGTTAAAACCTACAAAATAAATTGACGATTTTTATGGAGGATCTGTCAATGTTCAGTGGAAAACGGTTGCTCTGTGTTTTAATAATGCTAAGACAAAGGTTCCTGGCTCAACACCAGGCTGTTAGCTGTTGTACAGTCACCACGGTTGTGTCATCAGTAAACTCAATGATGTGGTTTAAGCATTGAGTCAGCAAAGTGAAGAACAGTGGGCTGAGCACACAGCCCTGCAGTGTGCTTACTTAAAAATCCAGGCTGGAGTAGATCATCCGGGAAGTTTTTTACGTACTGTAACTGAGTCATCTCGCCTATTTAGTTTCGTCGCCTGCTATGTAGTAAAAAATTATGCGATTTCGGACAGAGCCTAGTTCATTTGCTGGACAAGACTCCAAGAGCAGAGTCAGTAAAATGATCCGAACTTTCATCACTAAACTATATTATCCAGAACACACCCCTCTTACAAACTACAGTAAATTATTTTTTCTTTAAATATTATATATTAAACAGGAACAGTACACTCGGTACATCTCCATTAAACACTCACTAAATTTCGAACGTAAATCATTTCTAATTTATAGTAAATTAACCTCTAACCAGGTACCTTCGGCACTGTGAGTAAATATATTTAAACATAAGAATGGAGATTATATATATTATATATATATAATATATATATATATATATATATATATATATATATATATATATATATATATATATATATATATAAAAAAGATATCATAAGATAATACGAAAACTACAACGGTACAAACCTTTGTTATCGGCGTTTGCTCGGTCATTCACGGTAGCACGGTAGATAAGCAGAATCCAATTCCACAATGCATCGCGCCTGACCTGGACATCAATGCGGCTCATCAGCGCCTCGGGCGGATTGGAGGTGCAGTGAACTCACATGTTGGTTCGGCTCCGCGACAAAGCTGGACAATAAACATCATGACAGCGCGAAAATCAGGCTCGCGAATAGAGACTGAAATAGAGAGATGTCGCTCAGAGGGACAGTGGGACAAAATCCCAGAGCTCGTGCGCCAGCTTTCCGCAAAACTAATTTCAAACGGTATGTGATTTCAGTTCATTAGCATGTTAGCATTATGAGGTAAGGTTTAGTAAGAGGTAGGTAAGTCTCTATAAATGTATAAACACATTCGTTTCTAAATCCGATTATATCAACATACCAAGCTGTATTTTGTTGTTATTAATCAAATAATTCGTGTTTAATATAAAACAAATTTGGTTTCGCAGAGCTCATTTAGAAACGCAGCTAGATGGCTATTATAACTTCCGGTTGTTTTACGTCCTGCTTGTACAGTGTGAACTTCCTGCGTTAGCGTTGAAATTTTGCTGGTAAATTTCACATTCAAGCTGGAGTGATGATTTCGTGTGTGCGTGTGTTGTAGATGATGTGGGTGAGGTGTTACTGGGTGAAATGAAGTTACAGCAGTTCCTGAAGGAGAACCCACTAAAGCAGAACTGCAGCCCCCGAACAGCCCGCCCCCCACTGACAGAGGCTCGCGCACACCTCACTAATGCCCTACAGCGAGGGAATCTCCGGGTAAGTCCCAATTCAACTACACCTCCCACACCTGACTACACTGAGGGAAGTTACAAGTAATTCCCTGTGTACAATGGTTGCATTATTGTATTAGTAAAGTGAACGTCATCCCCACAGTTTTCTTTAATCCCTAACCTTAACCCTGGGTCCCTGATGGAGTGTGTATTGTGTAATTTGGGTCCCAGCCGGAGCTGCAGCAGGAGGCCCTCATGCTGATGGGAAAGTTGTTTTACGTGGAAGGCAACTATACTGAGGCTCTCAGTCACTTCAGTCTTGTGAACCTGGATGACATGCAGCTGAGCACCGCTCCAATTTACCGCTTGGCCATGATAGCTGAAGCCTATGCCACCAAGGGTCAGTAAATACACACACACAGAAACTGTGATGGAGAAGATGCAAGTCGTGCGGTGGGTGTGTAACCTGGGCACTGGTCCTATTATCTGCAGGTTTGTGTCTGGAGAAGATGTCTTCGTCTGTTCCATTGTCCAGCAGTGAGCAGGATCAAATCATCAGTTGCTATGAGAAGTCTGGAGACACTGCACTGCTCTATCTGCAAGAAGCAGAGAAGGTGTTGCGCTTTTGACTTTTATCTGAGTATAAACACATTTAACCCGCTGCAGCAGAGTGTATTAGTAACCCTAAACTGCTTATAATAATGATGATAATGATAATGATAAAGGCGATGATGTTCTATCTCACACAGGCTTTAAGTGCTGGAATGCAGAACCGCAGTCCTAAACCCGGCTCCGTTTCACAGGAACAGGAACTCGGCTTCTTTTTGGAGACTGGACTTCAACGTGCTCATGTTATACATTTTAAGAACGGGTGTGTATATGTGATACCTTTCACCTGTGTAGATGTGCGCTTGGTAGGGTAGAGTGTACCAGTTGTGTGTGTTATTTAACATATTTGTTTACTCTTATTACATTTTAGCATGTTGGCCAGTGTGGTATGATCGGACAGTTTATACACTTTGTGTGTGTGTGTTTGTTTCAGTAATCTGACATATGGGGTTGGACGGTTTCGAGAGATTCTCCGTGCTGTGGAAACAAGAACCACTCAGAATCTTCGTATGGTCAGTTGATCATCATGCTGTGAAAGTGACAGACAGTGGATGGATCCGCAGCTGTTTGTCTTTGACCTCACACACTCCTTCATCTGTCTCATTTCCTCTTCTCGCTCAGGCTCCCTCTTTGACTTTGTGTGTGTGTGTGTGTGTGTGTGTGTGTGTGTGTGTGTGTGTTTAGACCATAGCACGTCAGTTGGCAGAGATTCTGCTCAGAGGGATGTGTGAACAGAGTTATTGGAGTCCGCTGGAGGATCCACCTGCACAGTCCCCACTTGATGAACCACTGTGTACACACACACACAGCGAGTACACACTGCCCCGCCGAGCACGAATCTACACGGGCGACAAGTACGACACACAGACACATAGTGTGTGTTTACTGCAGTGTTTTGGAAGTGATGAGTGATTGCCTATGTGTGTTTTATTTTTCTCTTCACAGTTTGTTTTGTCCACAGGAGAACACTGAAGAAGCTCTACTGCTGTTACTGATCAGTGAGTCTATGGTGAGCGCTGTGCAGGTGTGTGTCTGTAAAATAAAAATAAAAACTTTGTCCTCAAAGGTGTGTGTGTGTGTGTGTGTGTGTGTGTGCAGGCAAACAGAGATGCAGTGTTGAGTCGTATACCTGAGCACAGTGCTGATCGTGTGTTAAGTCTGCAAAGTGCATCTGTAGTGTACGATCTGCTCACCATCGCACTCGGTCGACGTGGCCAATACGAGATGCTCTCTGAGGTTAGAACCCACTCTCTATCTCTTTGGCAGCAAGAATTTACTTGTGCAAACTCCACTTAACGCAACACCCTCTTAACACATCCCAACATAATTAAGACACCTTAACACCTCCCAACAACACAACACACCTCAACACCAATCAACTGCCCAACCCAACAAACCCAAATACCCTCATAAATACCCCCCCAACACAACATGCCTTAAAACCTCCCTTAAAAAAACCTCCACAAACTCAATACCCCTCAATACAACACACCTTAAAACCTCCCAACAAATATCCCCTTCCCTCAACAACACCACCTCCCAAACTTATACCTCCAAACAAAATATCCCTTAACACAACACCAACACAACACGCCTTAAAACCTCCCAACTCAAAACTCAATACAAACGCCAACACAACACACCTCAATTCCTCCCAACACAATAACCCTCAAAACAGTATATCTCAACACTTTCAAACAGAATACCCCTCAACACCACACCTTGACAGCTCCCAACTCAAAACCCCTCACACAGTCCAACACCTCCTAAAACGCAATATACCCTTTAACACACACACACAAACAACACTCAACTGTTGACTGTTGTGACTCAACTGTTGAGATTTACATACGCCACAACGGAGCTGCCGGTGATCCAGTCCCCACCACCGACCGCGTCCTGTGGGTCACCTTCCCTGTGACCTGCCCAGCGATGATGCATCACGGGCATCACCGGGATCGATTAGGAGCCAAGACCCGGCTGCTCGCATAAAAGGACTGCTCGCTAAGGACTGATGATTATAGTTGTTAACCTACACACACGATGTAACCTCATGATCCCTGCTACCTGTTTTTCACCCAAATGAGGATGGGTTCCCTGTTGAGTCTGGTTCCTCTCAAGGTTTTCTTCCTATCTCATCTCAGGGAGTTTTTTTCCTTGCCACCGTCACCCCGGCTTGCTCATCAGGGACAAACTGATTTATGTTTATTTCTGTTTTATAAATTTCTTCATTGTAAAGCAGCTGCTTTGTGACAATCACCATTGTAAAAAGCGCTATACAAATAAAAGCCCAAACACAAACACACCACAAAAAACACACCTGAATTGAATTGAATTGAACACCCCTCCCAACACAACACACCACAAAACACACCTGAACACACCTCACAACCTAACCAAATACCCCTCAAACACACCTCAACCCCTTCAACCAACCTCCCGACAACACCTTCAACACAAACACAACACATACCATAACAAACTTTTAACACACCTAACACACACACAAAATACCCCAACACCTCCCACACAAACCCCTCAACACAACACAAATCTCTTGACCTCAATACCTCCCAACACAAAACCTCCTAAGACACCTCAACACACCTCAACACCTCCCACCACAGTCCCACATAACACACACCCACTCCAACAATACTCCCCACAATACCCCTAACAAAACACCAACCACCCCACAACACCCCTCAACACAATAACCACTTAATAAAATGCACCTCAACAGAACACCCCAACACAGCACAACACACCTTAATACCTCTCAAAAACACCTCCCAACACCACCTAATACCCTTTAACACAACACACACAAAATACACCTCAACAACACCTCCTAACACACACCTCAAAACAAACACCCAAAACCACACCACCACAAACACCCACAATACCCTTCAAAACACCTTCAACACGCCTACAACCCAAAAACCTCAAAACAACACCCCTCAAATTACAAACACAACACACCCACACACCTTCAACACAACACTAACACTCAACACCTCAACACCTACCCCAACACACCACAACACACAACCTCCTCAACACCCTTCAATTCCCAACAACCACTTTTAATACTGACACCTTAACAAAAACACCTTAAAAACTTTAACACATAACACAATTCCAACAACCTTCAAAACAGCACAACACAACCTCACAACCTCAATACAACAACCTTAACACCCTACCCCCAACACAAACACACACCTTGGAAACACCCCCAACACAGACACCACAACACCTCTAACACAACACAACAACACCTCCACTCCCAAACACAACAACACACTCCCACACACCTTCAGCACAACACACCTCAACACCTACCAACACAACACAATGCAACACCACACACACCCCTAACACACACCTCACACAAACAACCACCTCACCACAACACCCATCTCCCAAACAATACATACCCCACAACTACACACTCAACAACACACATCTCCAACCACAACACACCCTACCTTACCCACGACACACCTCCCAACATCAGACAACCACCTCACAACACAACCCAAACACAGCACCTCACAACCCACAACACACACCCAACACAACACACCTCAAGACAACACAACACACTTAACAACCCAACACGAAACCCCCCAACACATAACATCAACCCCAACAAAACCTTCCACCACCAACAAAACACACCTCGCACAACACACCTTACCTCCACCCAACTCAAACACTTTAACACAGCACACCTCAACACAAACACCCCTACAACACCATTCACCACAATACACCTCAACACAACATAATACCCTTCAAAACAATACCCTTTAACACAATACAACAAAACGCACCACAACACCTCCCAACACATTAACCCTCAAGACAACACAACACACTTCAACCCCCAAACACAATAACTCTCAACACCTCCACCACTAAAACACACCCCTCAAAACAATACCCCTCAACAAAACACATCACACACTTAACACCTGCCAACACAATACCCCTCAATATAATACCCACAAACACAAAACACACCACACCTCCCCAAGAAAACACACACACACTTCAACCCCCAAACACATGGACCCCCACAAACAACACCACCTCAAGACAACACCTTCCAAGACAACCCACCTCAACACCCCTCAACACAATACCCCCTAACACAACACACCTCATTACCTCCCAAAACAAAACACCACAGTACATCACACCACATCTCAACACCTCTGAACACAACATACCACAACACAATACACCTTAATATCTCCCAATATAATAGCCATCAAGACAACACACCCTTCAACAAAACACTTCAAAACACAAACACACCTGAACACCTCTCACCACAGCACACCTCAACACCTCCCAACACAATACCCCTCAACACAAACACACACCTCCACACCTTAACACACCTCCCAACACAGTAACCCTCAAGACAACACAACACAATACCCCCCTCAACACAAAACACAACACACCTCAACACCTCCCAACAACTTAACCCTCAAGACAACACAACACAATACCCCTCAACAAAACACACCTCAACACCTGCCAACACAACACACCTCAACACAATACCCCTTAACAAAACACAACACACCTCAACATAATACATCTTAACACCTCCCAACACAGCATATCTTAACATCTCACAACACATCCCAATACCCCTTACCACCTTCCAACAGAACACCCTCAACACAACATCCCCAAAACAACCTAACACAACACACCCCAATAAACCTAACACACCCAACACAACACACCTCAACACCTTTTAACACAATACCCCTCAACACACCTCAATACAACACATCTAAACACCTTCCAACGCAATACCCCTCAACACAACACACCACAACTAAACACAGCTCAACACCTCCCAGCACAACAAACCTAAACACCCCTTAACACAACAACCCTCAACATAATACCCTCAACAAAATCAACAAACAACAACCCCTCACCAAATACAACAAAATACAACACACCTCAACACTTGCCAACACAATACCCCTCAACACAGCACACCTCAACATAACACATCTTAACAACTCCCAACACAATATATCTTAACAACTCCCAACACAACACGCCTCAATACCCCTTACCACCTTCCAACACAACATCCCCAAAACAACCTAACACAACACACCCCAATAGTTAAGTCAAGTCACTTTATTAATATAGCGCTTTTAACAATCTGGATTGTTTCAAAGTAGCTTTAGAGATGCATCAGAAACGATAATATTGAACATTTATTTTAACATTCAATTTGATTGATATCTATAAATTTAGAGTCCCCAACTAAGCAAGGCGGTGGCAGCAAGGAACCAAAACTCCATCGGTGACAGAATGGAAAAAAAACCTTGGGAAAACCAGGCTTAGTCGGGGGGTCAGTTCTTCTCTGACCAGATAAACAGTAGGTTACCCATGCTGCAGTCTTGTCCAGATGGCCATTTAGAAGACAAGAGATCACAAAGAAACTGCCTTATTGGCTTCAAGTGATAGTGGTGACAATGAACTCGGAATAACAAAGAACAGACCTATGTTAGCGTAGATGCAATTCAACTTGTGATTATATTATGTGTTATTGGTGGTGTTTTTTTCCGGTTCCGGTTGACCTGACTATTGCAGCCTGACAATCCTTTAACGGATTTAAATAGTAAAAATGTCTGTATTATGTGTAGGCTAGGTTAGTCTATCTAGTTTTAAACTGGCAGTGTGTCTGCCTCCCGAACAGTGCAGGGTAAATTATGCCAAAGTTTAGGCGCTAGATAAGAGAATAATCTACCACCTGCAGTTGATTTTGTTATTCTAGGTATAATCAAATTACCAGAGTCTAGAGAGCGTAGCCGACGTGAAGGACTATAATAGGATAGGATACAACCTAACACACCCCAACACAACACACTTCAACATCTTTTAACACAATACCCCTCAACACAACACACCTCAATATAACACATTTAAACACCTCCCAACACAATACCTCTCAACACACAACAACAAAACACAGCTAAACACCTTTTAACACAACAACCTTTAACACACCTCAACACAATACCCCTCAACGCAACACCTCCCAACACGGCATACCTTAACATTTCCCAACACAACACCCCTCACCTCACCACCTCTTAACACTAACCAACACAGCATCCCCAATACAGCCTAACACAACACACCTCAATACAACCTAACACAGGACACCTCCAACACAACCTAACACAACACACCACCGTTCTTACATATGTCTGTGGAACAGCAAATTCAGGTGTGTGTGGGTGTGTGTAGTGCTTGGAGAGGGCGATGAAGTTTGCATTTGAGGAGTTTCATCTGTGGTACCAGCTGGCACTTTCACTAATGGCAGCAGGAAAGGTAGGTCTTACACACACACACAAACGGTCTGTGCCAAACACTAGAAAATACACACACACACACACACATATATGTATGTATGTATGTATGTGTATATATGTGTATACACAGTCAAGCCCAAAATTATTCATACCCCTGACAAATTCAGACTTAAAGTTTTAAACTTTTATTCAACCAGCTAATTTTTTAAAACAGGTTTCTCCCAAAATATAATAAGATGATGTACAAGAGGCATCATTGTGGAAAAAAATATTTCTCAGCTTTTATTTACATTTGAACAAAAAGTGACATGTCCAAAATTATTCATATCCTTCTCAATAATCAATAGAAAAGCCTTTATTGGCTATTACAGCGATCAAACGCTTCCTATAACTGCTGACCAGCTTTTTGCATGTCTCCGCTGGTATTTTTGCCCATTCATCTTCATCATTCAACGCTTTCAGGTTGGAGGGTCTCCTTGCCATCACCCTGATCTTTAGCTCCCTCCACAGATTCTCAATTGGATTTAGGTCAGGACTCTGGCTGGGCCACTGCAAAACGTTAATGGTTTTCTCTGCTAACCATTTCTTCACCACTTTTGCTGTGTGTTTTGGGTCGTTGTCGTGCTGAAATGTCCACTGGTGCCCAAGTCAAGTTTCTCTGCAGACTGCCTAATGTTGAGAATTTTGATGTATTGCTCCTTTTTCATGGTGCCGTTTACTGTGATTAGGTTCCCTGGTCCACCGGCTGAGAAACACCCCAAAACATTAGGTTCCCACCACCATGTTTGACAGTGGTGATGGTGTTCTTAGGTTCGAAGGCTTCTCCTTTTTTACGCCAAATGAAGGCTACATCATTGTGGCCAAACAATTCAGTTTTTGTTTTATCTGACCATACAACAAAAGACCAGAAGTCGTCTTCTTTGTCCAGATGACCTTTTGCAAAGGCTAAGTGGCTTTTGTGTGCCTTATCTGGAGAAGTGGTGTCCTCCTTGGTCTGCGTCCATGGAACCCAGCGGTGTGCAGTGTCCATTGGACTGTCTGCCTTGAGATGTTGCCACTAGCAGAGCCCAGTTCATCAGGATGGCCTCGGTGGTGATCCTTGCCATCCTCCTGGCCAGCACAGGTGTCACTTTTGGCTTCCGACCACGTCCTCTGAGATTTTTCACAGCGCGGAACATCTTGTATTTTTAATAATACTTTGCACTGTAGCCACTGGAACTTCAAAACATTTAGATATGGTCTTATAGCCCTTTCCTGACTAGTGAGAAGCCACAATGCGCAGCCGCAGGTCCTCAGTGAGCTCCTTTGTCTAAGCCATGACTGTCCACAAACCAACAGCAGAGAGCTTCTGTTTTTCACCTGTTGAGTTGATTGATTTTTTTAAAACAGCTGTTCCCAATGAATCAGGGTAATAAGGATGCTTTAGAACAGCTTGGACTATTTGGAATGGTATAGAACTTTGGATTTTTCCATAGACTGTGACAGTTTGCAAAGGGTATGAATAATTTTGGACATGCCACTTTTTGTTCAAATGTAAATAAAAGCTGAGGAATATTTTTTTTCACAATGATGCCTCTTATAAATCGTCTTATTATCTTTTGGGAGAAGCCTGTGTCATTTCCGGTCAAAAAAAAAAAACTTGCTGGTTGAATAAAAGTAACTTTGCTTTCATTAAAATTTGCCAGGGGTAATATAATATATATATATATTAATTGTAATGATTTTGGCTCACATTAACTAAAAGCCACCAATTCACTATCCCAACAAATTAGAATATGGTGACATGCCAATCAGCTAATCAATTCAAAACACCTGCAAAGGTTTCCTGAGCCTTTAATATGGTCTATATAATTTGGTTCACTGGGCTACACAATCATAGGGAAGACTGCTAATCTGACAATTGTCCAAAAAACAATTATCGACACCCCTCACAAGGAGAGTAAGCCACAAACACTCATTGCTAAAGAAACTGGCTGTTTACAGAGTGCTGTATTCAAGCATGTTAACAGAAAGTTGAGTGGAAGAAAAAAGTGTGGGGAATAAAAGATGCACAACCAACCGAGAAAACCACAGCCTTGAGAGGCTTGTCTTTTTAAGAATTTTGGTGAACTTCACAAGGAATGGACTGAGGTTTGGTCAAGGCATCGTGTCAAGGAATTTGGATACAGTTGTCGTATTCCTTTTGTTGAACCACTCCTGAACCACAGACAATGTCAGAGGCGTCTTACCTGGGCTAAGGAGAAGAAGAACTGGACTGTTGCCCAGTGGTCCAAAGTCCTCTTTTCAGATGAGAGCACGTTTTGTATTTCATTTGGAAACCAAGGGCCTAAAGTCTGGAGGGTGGAAAAGCTCATAGCGCAAGTTGCTTGAAGTCCAGTGTTAAGTTTCCACAGTCTGTGATGATGCAGTGTCATCTGCTGGTGTTGGTCCACTGTGTTTTTTAAAAACCATAGTCACAACCCCCATTTACCAAGGAATTTTCAGAGCACTTCATGCTTCCTTCTGCTTACCAGCTTTTTTAAGATGCTGATTTCAGTTTTTAACAGGATTTGGCACCTGTCCACACTGCCAAAAGCCCCAAAAGTATAAATGACCATGGTGTTGAGCTGAACCTCATAGAAAATCTATTGTCAATTAAGAAACAAGAGACAAAAAAAAGCAGATGAGCTGAAGGCCACTGTCAAAGAAACCTGGGCTTCCAGGTTTCAGGCGTGGCATATAGGTGATCAGCAGTGCCACAGACTGATCATCTATATGCCATGCCGATTTGAGGCAGTAATTAAAACTAAAGTACAGTAAATGAAGGCCAACTAAAAATGTTTTTTATTGGTCTTATGAAGTGTTCTAATTTGTTGAGATAGTGAATTGGTGGGGTTTTGTTTAATGTGAGCCAAAACCATCACAATTAAAAGAATTAAAGACTTAAACTACTTCAGTCTGTGTGCATTGCATTTATTTAATACACGAGTTTCACAATTTGAGTTGAATTTGAGTGTGTGTGTATATTTATTATGTATGTGTGTGTGTGTATTATTATGTATGTGTCTGTGTGTATGTGCGCAGTCTGCACGGGCAGTAAAGGTGTTGAAGGAGTGTATGCGTCTAAAGCCAGATGACTCCACCATCCCTCTGCTGGCTGTAAAGCTGTGTATAGGAAATCTGCACTGGGTCAGTTTCAAATCACCCCCACTACACTGCACACTTCACTAAAGTGGGAAGAGGAATGACCATGGTATGTGTGTTTGCGTGTAGCTGGATGAGGGTGAGTGTTTTGCTCAGATGGTTGTAGACATGCAGGATAAAGCAGCAGAATTCAGGGCAAAAGGTTACCTTGCACTGGGCCTTGTCTACAGCCTCAAAGCTACAGATGGTGAGACAAGAAACGCACACACACAAACACAAAAAAACCCTATTAAACTAATTTTGTGTGTTTGTGTAGCATCTCTGAGGAGTGTACAGGAAAAGTATCAGAAGAAAGCTTTGGGAGCGTTTCAAAGGTGCTGTTCCTTTAATCACAGCCTCAATCATTGTCACTCAATAATCAGGCCGACTGTCTGAGGACTGATGGTGTATGTGTGTCTGTGTGTCAGAGCTCAGTCTCTTGCTCCTACAGATCACCTGGCTGTGTTCTACCTGGCTCTGCAGCTTGCAGTGTCACGTCAGGTATGTGTGTGTACATGTGGGCGGGTGTGCATGTGCGTAAATGCTTTGTAAATGTGTATCTGTGTATCTGTGTGTGTGTGTTAGATCCCCGAGGCATTGGGTTATGTGCGACAGGCTCTCCAGCTGCAGGGGGATGATGTTCACTCTCTGCACCTTTTGGCCCTGCTGCTCTCTGCACAGAAACATTACCACGACGCCCTTAACATCATTGTGATGGCTCTGAGTGAATACCCAGAGAATTTCATGCAAGTAACACACACACACACTCATGTAGTATATGCCCTTATCCAGATCAATGTACAAAATTGCTTTGAGTTTTTATCATTAAACAGAACAATACTGGTACATTAGGTCACAAAAACTTTAAAAAAAAAAGTTTAATAAAAAATCCAAAAGCCAATGATAAAAAGCAACATAAATAAATAAATACATTTGAATTTTAGATACTAAGAGTCAGGTATTTGAGAGGGCATTTAGTCTTCAAACATCTCTTGAAGTCCAGTGACTCAGTCAGCATAATGGTGCCAGAACAGAGAAAAGTCTTTAGGCAGACCTACCTTGCCTCTTAGGGGATGGTGGAACAGTCAAGTGGTGCTTGTGGATCTGAGGGTGCGCAATGCATTGCAAGGAGTGACGGGTGCTTTAAGATAAGAGGGTGCAAAGGTCGTATTTGCAGAGGATAAATTGAACAAGATACAGAGTTTCCTAAACGGACAAGAACAATCAAATCCTGCTGATGATTGCCGGCAGGACCATGTCAAGTTAACTACGTGTAAGGAAAATGACAGTTAATTTTCCATGATTACCCCAAGGATGTGAGCAGTGGCTGAAGGGGAGATCATGGCATAGAAACAAATCAACTGAAATGAATAGGATTTTTGTTTTGCTGGGGTCAAATTTCAGCTGATGAGCTGCCGTCCAGGATTATATGTCTACCCCCTGCCTGAGGGTTGGATTTCATCAGCATAACAATTGTAGAAGAACCCATGTGAGCCAAGTGAGTGGGTATGGATGGAGAAAAGCAAAAGAACCAAGTACTGTGCTTTGTGGGACACCAGAAGAGTGTCTGCTTGGAGTGGATAAACCACTGCCGTGCTGTCCCTTAAATACCAAAACTCTTGAGATCGACAGGACTCCAAATGTATACTTTTTCATTTCATATAAGTGTCAGGGATGCCATTTCATGTGATGCGACAAATAACTAAAATATATTTAGAATTATTTAAAAAAGCAAACTAAAATAAAATTTATCTAAATTAAATACTCATAATGTATTTTATTATTTTTTTTCCATAACTACATGAAAAAAACCACATGTGGCTCCACAGCTGTGGGTTGCCAACCCCTGGTTTAAATCATTATAAAAGGAATTGGATTTAGTGGGCAGGTGATCGGATTGGACAGGGTGAATTGATAAACAACTTCTAATGTTAAGGTTAAAAATTGTGAAGTAGAAGGCAAGTCATGGGCATTAGAAGAAGTGGTGAAGGACTTGCAGATTTTCCTAACCTTCTTGTCATAGAAGGAAAAATCTTCTGCAGAGTGGAGTTTGTTTGGGGATAGTGTCCAGAAATGGATGAAAGGGTGCAAAAATGGATGAAAGGGGTGCAAAAAACTACAGAGAAAGGATAAATAGAGTGGAGGGTAATAGAGGAGGGTAGATGAGGTTGCTGAAAGAGCCTCTGCGTTGTGGGTGGGAACTCCTGGGTCTGTGTGATTTATAAACGTTCTTGTGTGTGTGATGTGCATGACTCATTATAGATAAAGAACTGTTATGTTAAAAACTAAAAGAGAACATTATAAGTTTATATTTGTTTAGCAGACTTTAAAAGCGCAAACACTTTTAACATATATCAACAAGTCCTGCTCACAATTTACACCTTGAGGGGGATAGAAACTAGCCTGATTAATCCAACTAATTAGCATAAACCAGGGCGAATCAACAATGCTAAACAACACACATCTGATAGTGTGATGATGACAATAACAACCCTGATCCAGCTAAGCTTAACACCTGAAACGTCCTTGTGCATCAGAATTCCTTAAGAAAAAAATTCCTTGTGTGTGTGTGTCTTTAGGTTGCTGTTTACTAAAGTGAAGTTGGAGACTTTGTGTCATGGTCCTGAAGAAGCTTTGCTCACCTGTAAACACATGCTACAGATCTGGAAGTCCTGCTACAACCTTACCAACCCCAGGTCTGCCACACACACACGCTCTCTCTACACACACACACACACACACACACACACACACACACAAACACAATTAAGGGTTAACCGACCAGTTGAACACAAACTTTGATGTTGTTTAAATCAGTAAGGGTTAGCAGTAAGGGTACAGATTAACGTGTGCGTGTGTGCAGTGATTCAGGCTTCAGGACGGGGTAGCAGTTTGTTGGACAGAGCTGTACCTGACCGAAGGCAACTAAATGCTGTCACTCTTCCAGACTTTAGTGACCCAGAGACAGGTACATGCACATACACACGTGTGCACACAAAAGTTTACACAGACACACACATATTAACGTAGAAATACTCTCTCTTACACACAGGTGGGCTTCATGTCAGTGCCAAAAAACATTTCCATATTCACACACGTGATTTCTAACCTGTTTTACCAAAGTGAATGAGCACTAATGAAAATAATTATTATAGTTTTTAAATTATTTTTAAATATAATTTTGTTAATAAGCAATTATATTTTTATCAATTATTAATGATCATTTTCAAAAATAATTATAGTTTAAAATGTAATTATTTATTTCAATATATTTTTTATTAGAGTAAGGTAATTTGACTGTTTCATAGTTTTACCTGGTTGTTTCTTTTGTTGGGATGTGTGTGTTTCTTTATAGCCTCTGCCTTCTCTTTGATGTCTTTCTCTCCATCTCCCCTTTTCTTTCCTTGCTCATCCCTCTATTCTGCCTTTCCTTTGCTCTGGAGCGACCCCATCAGCCATGTTTTCTGTGATCAATACACCCCCACCCAGACATTTGCATCAGATTAATTAACTGCAATCACCTATTTAATTAGTTTGAATCAATCCAACACAGATTCACATGAACAGTTTAGATTTTGTGTGTGTGTGTGTGCATGTGTGCGTCCTCAGGCTCGGTGCATGCTCTGTCAGTAGCGGCGTCGCGGGTGGAACAGGCTCTGTCTGAAGCTTCCTCTCTGCAAAGCAGCACTCCGAAACATGGACCTCTGCACCCCTGGATGACCCTCGCTCAGATCTGGCTGCATGCAGGTGCACGTTTATACACAAATACACACAGCATTAAAGGCGAATTATTTCACATGCTTGCTTAACATTTAATATAAAACTATAATAATCACATTCACGTCTGTGTGCAGCGGAGGTGTATATTGGGATGATGAAGCCAGCTGAGGCAATGGCATGCACTCAGGAGGCAGCCAGCCTGTTCCCAACTTCCCATAATGTCCTGTTCATGAAAGGCCAGGTGGCGGAGCTTAGAGGAAATCTGGACGATGCCAAACGCTGCTATGAGGAAGCACTGGCTATAAGCCCTGCCCACATCCGCAGCATGCAAAGATTGGTGAGACATCAGTCGTTAATATCAGGACCAATTAGGAGTGGAGACACCCACTTTAATAACCACTTTGTGTGTGTGTATAGGGGGTTATCCTGTACCAGCTGCAGAGGTTTTCATTAGCAGAGAAGGTTCTGTGTGAAGCAGTTCAGCTGTGTTCCTCGTCGCACTCGGGTTGGCGCAGTCTCGCTGAGGTGCTGCAGGCACAGGGCAACATGGCTGCCGCCTCCGAGTGCTTTCTCACCGCGCTGCAGCTGGAAGCTAGCAATCCAATTATGCCTTTCACCATCCTGCCAAGGGCACTCTGATGCCTTTACGCACACAAACACAAATATGCTATACAGTGTTACTCCTCTCTGTGTAATTAAGCTTCTAATTGACTTGTGTTCTTGTAAGGTGCTTATCTGTATAACCACAGACACAGTGTTACTATTTGGTCATGCATGTATGAGATCATTTGTGTACATTAATATGAAATATAATAAAGATTTAAACTCGAGTAAATAGGTGTTTGGTATTTTTAACATGACGTGATTTTCTGTTTAAAACCTCTGTTTTCTCTCTCACACACAAATACATGAGCCGATCATGTGCCATTTAAGAAATAAACATGCACACAAAATTGATAGTTTAGAGTTTTACTTTATTGAATATTTTTGTATTGTGTTCCATTGTTTTCATATTGTATGAGCAAGTCAGGAATAGCAGAGACGTATGTCAGGGTGGTGCAGAATATGTATGAGGGAAGCAGGACATTTATGAGGTGTGCAGTAGGTCAGACAGAGGAGTTCAAAGTGAAGGTGGGACTGCATCAGTGATCAGCTCTGAGCCGCTTCTAGTTTGCTGTGGTGATTGATCAAACTGGGTCATTTGACAGACGAGGTCAGAAAGGAATCTCCTTGGACAATGATGTTTGCAGAGGACATTGTGATCTGTTGTGAGAGCAGGGAGCAGGTGGAGAAAAACCTGGAGAGGTGGAGGTTTGCTCTGGAGAGAAGAGGAATGAAAGTCAGTCGTAGCAAGACAGAGTACATGTGTTTGAATGAAAGAGAGGGAAGTGAAACAGATTTTTTCATAGTAACAGCTCTGGTGGGTAAAAACAGTTTTTATTTACTACAATTAAATAAACACACAAAGAAAAAATTTGAAGATTAGAGAAAAGTCAAGGTTACCTACCAAGTTACTCCAGACAGAATCTTACAAGTTTACAATACATTTACATAACATCTTCCTTTGAAGTATGTAGGCTTTGATCTTACTGTCTCTGGAGTAATCACAGAGATGATGAACATCACTCATTCTTCATCATCTCAAAAAACTCTGCAACACAGAAAAAACTGAGGCTGAATGTTAAGTGTCCAAGACCTGACGAGCGATTTTGTGTGTGTGTGTGTGTGTCACCTTGAAAGTTAACCTGTCCGTCTCCATCATTATCTGCTTCTCTGATCATTTCATTCACTTCCTTGTCTGTGACTTCCTCACCAAGGTTTGCCATGACGGCATGCAGCTCCGCCCCACTAATAAAGCCATTTCCATCCTGAGGCAGTACCAGTGAAAATGATTAGAAACACACTTTTATGGTTTCCTAATCAGTCAGAAATACATAAACACTAACACACGCACCTTATCAAACACTTTAAAGGCCTCGTGGATCTCATTATCTCCACCTGTATCCTTCATTTTCCTTACCATCATAGTGATAAACTCGGAGAAGTCAATTCTGCCATCACCTGAGAGAGAAAGAGAGGAGGGCTCTCTTGGGGGGTGTAACGTTGGGGAAGTGGTGTTGAGGGTGTGGTTATGGGGGTGTGATGTTGGTGTAATGTTGAGGGTGTGCTGTTGGGGGTGTAATATTGAGGGTGTGGTGTTGAGCTGTGGCTTAGGGTATAATGTTAAGGGTGTAGTGTTGGGTTAGTGTTAATGGTGTGGTGTTGGGAGTGTGGTGTTGTGGGTGTTGCAGTAAGGGTGTGGTGCTAATGGTGTGGTGTTGGGGTGAAATGTTGTGGGTAAGATAAGGGTGTGGTGTTTAGAGAGTGAGGTGTGTGTTTATGTAGGACAAGGTAAGAGACTCCCTATTTCCCAAGGTAGTGGGCAGAGTCTGAGCATATTCTGTGTGACAGGCAGGTCAGGACAAGGTAAATTGCTCTATCTTGGGGCAGGGGGTGGAGGCTGAGCGTGTTCTGTGGGAAAGAAAGTTGAGTGTGTTGGAGGGGGTGCTGCAGGTTCCTAGCAATGTGGAGCTGAAGCTGCAGCGACTCTGTCTAGGCAGAGAGCAAAACACAGTTGAAGAAATGAAAGTTTATTCACCCCAACCGCGCGTGCCTGTGGAGAAGCTACATGCAGTTCAAACGGACCCACACCAGCTTCTTCTCTTTTTTCCTTAGTGTATACATGAATTGTCTGAGCATGCTCAGTGCAGTGCAGGACAAACAACTGACGCGGTACAGGTTACACCCACTGCTGCCAGGGACAGAACATTACCTGCTGAATAAACCAACTGACCAGTTAACTTATTGTGATTATCACAGCAGCTGCCCAACCATTCATAACTGTGTCCAAATCCGTTGCTTATAAGTGTGTTTCAGATATGTTTGTTTTATACTGAGAGTGCGGTGGTGTGGTGTTCCTCACCATCAACGTCGACCTCTCTGATGATGTCATTCAGTTCGTGTGTGGGATTTTGTCCCAGAGATTGCATCACTGAGCCCAACTCTGCAGTGCTGATAGAACCGTCTCCATTCTTATCAAACCACATGAATGCCTCCTTAATCTCTAACACACAAAGTTTGTGTGTGTGGACCAACAAACACACACACACACTCATATAGCAATGTGTACATTATTATTATGTATATTAATAATATTTTTTGACGAAACACACACTCGTTCTCATTGTGTTTACCGGTGAGCTGTTCCTCGGTAAGTTGATCAATCTTATTGGGAGAGACAGCAAAACTTTTGATCAGCTGGTGACACTTACTGATTCAGTCCAAACCTAATAAATATAAAACTCTTTCTCTCTCTTTATCTTTACCTTCATATCATGAAGTTGAAGGTTAGTCAAATCTGCCACAAGTTTCTTAGCCTTCGGTTCATTGGTCCAGACTTCCAATTTTTTCTTGTCTGGTGTCTTAATGTCCTCCCCTCCACCTGTCTCCCCCCTGTCTGCTGTCTTTTTGTCCTCTTCTCCACACTTCCCGTGCTCCATCAGTTTCTGTATCAGGTGGTCCAGACAATGTGCGGTGAGGGCGGTGTGTCGCCGGAGCAGTGAGAGGTCAGCGTGAACCCTCTTCAGTCCAATCTTTAGCTCATAGACTTCATTGGTTAAGCGTCCTAAGCTCATCTCAACCGTCCTCTTCATCAGAGCGCTTAGTCTGTGCTCATGCTGATCCATTAATGCTACATAAAAACACTGCTGCTGCTCCAACAGCTCCCCCACTGCCGAAACACACACCAAGTTCTGACCCGCTGCTGCACACATACTCTGCGGCTTCTGTGCTCAGTGTGTGTGTGTATGGAGGGGTGCTTTTCAGCATGTCACTGTTAGTGCTGTTCTAATGTTACACCACTACAGATCATATATCTGATTAAATGGCCTCCAGGGAACGGGGGACCCTCACTGAGGTGCACACCACTCACATCATTTACAGTAGAGTTTGGAGCTAAAACTCCAGAAACGAGTTTGGAGACTCTAATCTACAATAATCAGATTAGCAAAAGTAGTTTCAGGCACTTCAGTGTAAGGGCATAGAAAAAACTGTTCGGATCATTAAGTTTTATTGGATGGCTGAAACAAACAGTTAACGAATCATGGATCAAAAAGTTCTTTAGGGAAATCAGAATAATCCTTCCTGAACCAAAACTGTTTCCTTTCAACAAGGGGTCATTAAACTTGGTCCTGGGAGGGAAGTTGTCTAGCTCCAACCCTAATCAAACACACCTGAACTAGCTAATCAAATCTTGGTAGGTATACTTATATAGTTATAGTAAAATGAAGCTTTCCAACATTGCGCACATTAACAACATTTTGTGTCAAAAGGAGACGGTGCTGTCTGTCCCAAAGGACTCATTATATATTTTTTAAATGTTTTATGTAATAAAAGACTTTTAGTTGTACTAAACTTTTCCTTTGTTGAAGCAGAGACCAGGAGATGTTGGGGAGATCTTTTAAGCAGAAGTTACTCTTTTAAGCAGAAGAACTCTCTGTGCCTTGCTGTATTCATCCAAGTCTGACTATATCTCAGCACAATAGCGTTTTATATCTTTCAAGGGGGAGGAATACATAGAGGGGGAGAGAATGTAAACAAAGTGTAGCTGACACAGATAGCGCATTTTTTTGCTGAATATTTTAGTCACTTCCTAAAACTGTGTAATAAATGTTGTGTAATAATTTTAACACTTATTTGGGTATTGTATATTTTATGTGAACGATAATTGGTAAAATAGCGACACCTACCAGAGAAAATGAGTAGCGTTGGTCACGTGATTTGATTAACTGCAATAGCTTCGAAAGACATGTGGTTATGACAAATTGAGAGGTGTAGGATAAAGGCATGTTTGTTAAGAAAGCTCTCATAATGTCTCATTGGAAATCAGATGGTATGTTTGATCATATTTTGGTTATTAATTTTTTATAATTAAAGGTATTGTGTGTATTAATATGGTTGCTATGGGCTGATTGAACAAAGTCCTGGACAATTCACTTCATCACATGTTTGATTGCAATTTTTATTTATTTGCAGCTTTTTTTACAGTGTTCATTTGGTGTTTGTGATGTCGACTGTTCGACCCTTTGAGAGGAAAACATTAAAATTAAAGATTTGTAGACATCAGTTGTCGTGTTTTTTTTTTGGTCACAGAAAAAACATTCCGGAGCCGTTATAGTGAAAAAACATGCGTCACATCCTCGGGAAGAGTGCAAGAGTTCTTTGTCGAGAAAGTAATTGTTACCAGCCCTTAATGTGAAGAGAATTCAGTCAACCCTGTGGAAAATTGCAGCCTTTGGTGGAAGTAAAGATATCGCTATTAAAAAAAGGATTGCAGGATGATATTGTTGCAGTGACAACAGGTAGCCACAAAGCAGCAACGTTGCAAAGTTGTCATTAAGATTTTCTACCTTTGGGTTTTGAAGGTAAGACTGTATTTTGAAATCTAATTTTTTTTGTTTGTTGATGTTGCCTTAACATTTATTTGAGTTGAAATTGTATGCAAATGGGTTAAAACAAGCATTTGCATTTGAAAATTTGTTAACATAAGTGTGTGTAACTTTTCAATGTGATTACAGCTTTCTATTAGTGCTCAAAGCTAAATAATAGTGTGATCTAAAGTAAGTTACCAAGATGGATCAAAATAGCTCAGACAGTGGTCTTTGATCAAGGTGATTCAAGCTCTTGAGAAGAATAAAAAATCACAATTAGAGAGGAAATTAAAAACTGATGAAATTGATGTTCTCTCAAACAGACAAAATTATGAAGACCCGCTTAGCTGAAATATATGTAGATCTTGAAGTTTATAAAGCAAGATTCCAAGAATCATCATTACGAGTTGAGCAAGAAGTTAGGTGTTCAGAAAACTTTAAAGCTGAAGCTTAGTTTATCAGATATAAAACTGAGTAAAAAGTGCCGTAAAACTGAGTTAGACCATATGATGGAGACTGCAGACAAACGTAAAACAGAGTTAAAAGAAACGTATGACAGTATTATTCATGCATTAAAAATGTCTTATTTCAACATATAAGTATAAAAATGGACAGCTGCACTTCAGTTACTAGTGAAATAACTGCACTACTGAAGAACTGAGGAGTTTGATGCGGATATACTTAAAATAATATACACTTATAAATAAACTGAAATCTCTTTTGCCTTTTAAAAACACTTTTAAAAGACAACAAAAAATTCTCTGTATAAACAAACAAAATGTATTTTCTTCAACCTTTATTTTTCTTATTTTTTTTCTCTTAATTTCTCCTTTTCTTTATATTCTCATTATTATAATTTTTTCTCATTATTATAATTATTATTCTTATTACCTCATTTTTTTTTTTCTTTTTTTTCTTTGCTTTTTTTCTTTCTTTCTTTTTTTTTTCTTTTCTTTTCTTTTCTCTTTTCTTTTCTCTTTTCTTTCTCTTGTTCGTTCTCTTTTGCTTTTCTCTTTTCTTTTTCGCTTTCTTTTTTCTTTTCTGTTCTTTCTTTTCTCTTTTCTTTACCTTTGCCTTCTTGTCTATACCAGAACTGCGTCCCAACCTGGTGCTACCTAAATGATTGCACGCCTATAAAAGAACAAAGAACTGAGCAGTCGGCGTGGGGTCAGGTGCCTCGCATTCCACTGATTCGGCAGCATGGCGGCGTTGCCCAGCAACCGCACTCTGTTGTGCTTGCGAACGTGCCTAACTGTAAACTTGCCTGTTAGGAAATCCGTGACGCAACAGCAAATTGTGCTGAACTAAATAGAGAAAAAGAAGCAGAAGCGCGGAAATCAGGCAAGTGTCCGTGCTAGGCTAAAAACAAACCCTAGCCGGCCGGCACTCCCGTCCATATTACTTGCCAACCTTTGCTTCCTGGGCAATAAACTGGACTATATCCGACTACAGCGAACTACACAGTGTAAATTTAGAGACTGTTTGTTTCTTTGTTTTCACAGAACATGGCTCAACAACAGAGTTGCGGACGCTGCCACTTAGCTAGATGGGCTTACAACGATTTGTGTCGACAGAAATGCAACTCTGTGCGGTAAGACTCGCGGCAGTGGGGCGTGTGTTTACATCAGCGCTGATTGGTGCAAGAACTCGCATTGGTGATGGTTTCTACTTTCTGTTCAGCGCTAGTGGAGTTTGTGACTGTTAGATGCAGGCCATATATTTACCAAGAGAATTCACCACTGTTTTCATTGTCAAGAGTGTACATTCCACCCAGAGCTAATGCTAAGGAGGCACTTTATGTACTGTATGCGGCTATTAGCGATCTGCAGAATGCACACCCAGACGGACTGTTTATCATTGTCGGAGATTTCAACCACGCAAATCTCAAAACAGTTTTACTAACGTGGACTTTGCAACTCGGATACTCAGACCACATCTCTGTTATGCAACATACAGATTTCCAACATACAGACCGGTTTTTTTTAAAGGTGAGAACGTGGCCAACAGGAACTACTTCTGCTCTTTAGGACTGTTTTGAGTGGCACTGACTGCCAGATGTTTAGGGAGGCTGCAACCAACAACGTCTCTGTTAAAACGTTAAAACTGTCTAAAGCCATCAAAGAGGCAAAGCGTACATACGCAAGAAAATCCATGGCCATTTCAGGAAAGCGGAGACACTCGGCGCATGTGGCAGGGTATCCAGACGATCACTAACTACAAGACTTCAAGACAACTTCACCTGCTTGTAACAGTGGTGCCTCTCTCCCAGATGCGCTGAACAACTTCTACGCCCGGTTTAAGGTGCAGAACAACGTGGCAGCGCGGAAGACCATCCCTCTTCTTAGTGACCAGTACTCTGTCTAACCATGGTTGATATGAGGAAAAAACCTTAAGCAGAGTTAACCAACAAAAGTCTGCTGGACCGGACAACATCCCCGGCAGAGTGCTTAGGGACTGTGCAGTACAACTAGCAGATGTTTTTCACTGACATCTTCAACATTTCCCTGTGCACCGCTGTCGTTCCCACATGCCTCAAAATCATCCCTGTGCCAAAAAAGTCGGCAGTCTCCCACCTCAATGACTACCATCCCGTCGCACTCACACCCATCGTGATGGAATGCTTCGAAGGTCTCGTCATGAGGCACATTAAGACACTGCTGCCTCTCACACTGGACCCATTACAGTTTGCGCACCGTCCGAACCGTTCCACCACGGACGATGCCATTTGCCACAACCCTCCATCTGGCCCTTACCACACCTGGACAATAAAGACACAAACATACGAATGTTGTTCATAGACTTCAGTTCAGCGTTCATAGACTTCAGTTCAGCATTCAACACAATCATCCCTCAGCATCTGATTGAGAAGCTGAGCTTGCTGGGCCTAAACACCTCCATCTGCAACTGGATCCTGGACTTCCTCACCAAATTTCTTGGTGTTCATCTGGTGGAGAACCTCACCTGGCCTCTATACTCCTCTACTCCCTGCAAAGACTAAGAAAGCCCATTTTTCACCTCCCATCCTGACCATGTTTTACAGAGGGACCATTGATAGTATTCTGAGCAGCTGCTGCATCCCTGCCTGGTTTGGAAACTGCAACTGTTTCGGATCGTAAGACCCTGCAGAGAATAGTGAGAACAGCTAAGAAGATCATTGGAGATTCTCTTCCCTCCATAACAAACTGACTTCTGTGTTTCACTTTCATCTCATAATTTCTTCAATTGTAAAGCTGCTTTGTGACAATCACCATTGTAAAAAGTGCTATACAAATAAAAACTGAATTGAATTGAATTGAATAACGGACATCTACACCACACGCTGCATCTGCAAAGCAAAGAGCATTGTGGAGGTCCCAACACACCCCTCAAACTCTTCACACTGCCCTCTGGAAAAAGGTACCATAGCATTCGGGCCCTCACTCACAACCCAAATGTGTAACAGTTTCTTTCTTTCCTCAAGCCATCAGGCTGCTCAACACATAGAACTGAACTACCTCACCTTAACCTGACTTCCCTGACTTTTCCCCAAAACCTCTACCATGAGCTGTCCCCCTGATGAACTCGATCCTAATCTTGTCCAACCTTGTCACTCCCAAAGAAAACCTCAACATTTTCAGCTCCGCTACTTCCAGCTCCGCCACCTGTCTCTTCCTCAGTGCCACTGTCTCTAAAACATACATCATAGCTGGTCTTACCACTGTCTTGAACAACCTTCCCTTGATTGTAGCTGATATTCTCCTGTCACACAACACTCCTGACACATTTCTCCATCCATTCCAACCTGCCTGTACTCGCCTCTTTCACACATTCTCCATTGCTCTGGGCTGCCCCACGTATGTAAACTCCTGTACCTAGAGCAGAATAGGATGAATTTCTTCTCTCTGATCTAAAGCCAAAGTGGCTTTATATGGCTCCATGATGTGAAGAATCTTCAAAGAGTTCAAATACCAAGATGCCTCATGGCTGAGGCCAGCATACTACGCTTTTATGGTTTTGTAGCTAATTGTGTCCAGAAGATAAGAGACTCTACGGATCCAAAGCAGTGGTTCTATGTGGAAATGAGTCAAAATCCGGCAAATTGTGCTTCTAGATGCCTCAAGGTGGCAGACCTAATGAACTCAAGCTGGTTAAAGGGTCTCTAACTTCCCATGGGAGCAAGAGATTGTTACTCATAAAATTTCCCCGAAGCATCTTGTAGGTGACTCTGAGGTAAAAGTCTTGAAAACAGATACCTGTGTAAAAGACTTTCTTTTTTCTGTGTAAAAAATTCACAGATTGAAATACAGTAATTAATACTATCGCTAGGATCAAAAGATTGGTGAATAAGGATAGGAGGATTGGAGGATCATTAGTGTAGAGGAGTGAGAGAGCAGCTTTTGTGCTCATAAAGACAAATTAAAGAGAAGCCTTCAAAGAAGAACTGAAATGGCCTAGTCAAAACCGTGCTAAGATCCCAAGAAATAACAGGTTATACTAACTTGATTCCATTCTCCAGAATGAACTACTACTAATAATATAAAAAGTATGGTCTGTTGTTTACGTGTTTGAGCTTCAGGGCTGTACATTTAGAAATGGTAGAAGATCTTACTA
This sequence comes from Bagarius yarrelli, assembly GCA_005784505.1. Taxonomy (NCBI): domain Eukaryota; kingdom Metazoa; phylum Chordata; class Actinopteri; order Siluriformes; family Sisoridae; genus Bagarius; species Bagarius yarrelli. The sequence goes on along the minus strand of VCAZ01000183.1, from coordinate 57,848 downwards.
CCGATGCATTTTTAAATGCTTTCTCTTTCTTTTAAATGCTATATCTTTTATACAATTGTTTGACAATTACCACATCTCCAACATGAACATTTCTTCTAGGCCTGTGCCACTTTTGTTTAAGGCTTAAGTTGGCCTGGTATTCTTTCCGCCATCTGCCCCAAAACTGTCCAAATACTGCAATCTCCTCCACCTTTTCCTTTAAAAGGTTAATGTCTTAGACACCTGGGCTGCCTGACTTGATCAACTTTGTCAGTTTATATATTATTATATTGGAACCTAGATTGAACATTTAATGAATTTGTAATCTAACAATTTGGCTACCTACACCATAATACGTGTATAAAATAATTAATGAATGGGTCAAATTAATACCAAAACATTTTTTATGAATCTGCTTTTATCAATACATGCAGCCTTATTCACATAAACTTTAACCGTAGTTGTTAATGAGTTTATGTATCACACATATTACCTATAAGTCACATTTATTAACATATTTTAACAGTTTGCATATGCATTATGTAGCCCTATTATTTAACCTAATATATTTTATTATACATTAAGTAATCATAAAACTACACATGTAAATATTTATTCACATTAAAATGGAATATTATAATTAATTGTTCTTCTGCAATGGTATTATTAATATTTATTTATTTTACTGTTAATATTATTATTAATATTATAATCATCATCATCTTTATTTGAAGAAACTTGAAATGCAGGCAGTCTTTCGAACGGCCTCTTTTCTTGGATGGTTCCATGGTAAAAAAAATTTTGAAAAGGTCATCTATGTAACAGTCGCAGTTCACTACCGATTACTAAAGTGCATACATCTGTAAGGGGTGTGTGCTATTTTAAAAATCAGATTACCAGGTAGTCACTTAGTTTTTTCGCGCGAAGATAGGTCTACTTCCTGTTGGAGTTATGAAAAAATTATTTACAGCAGTTGTAGGTATATTTATTACGAAAATTTTACAGCAGTATCAGGTCTTGATAATACTTAATATAATACGAATATTAATATAATTTTATAATGTGTTGTCTGACACTACCTGATCCATAACTGAAATATTTTTTTTTACTAGTGATTCTTTTGATGTGATACCTTTATATTTTTTTTGGTTAAATATATCAATAAAATTAAGTAGTATCCGGGAGTAAACCCACACAAGCACGGGGGAGAACATGCAAACTCCACACAGTAAGGCCCCTGTCTGGGAATTGAACCTTGGTTCTGCTTACTGTGACGCAACATACTAACCACGAAGTCACCGTCCTGCCCCAGATTACATTTAACAAAATAAATAGTTTATATATGCTAGGCCTATTTGGATAATTGTCGGGACAAGATCAGGCTTGCCGGGTACGTTGCCCTGGCCGGTCCACTGGAGGGCAATGCAAAGACTTTCTTCGTGAGTGTTATAGAACATGTGCTGTGTCTGAGCGCCTCATTTTTATTCATCTTGGTGACTTTGTCCTTATACAAAGACATGGAAACATTACAGTGTTTATGTACTGAAACTGTGAAGGCAACATTTGATTACACTACTGTAAAAGCAGTCTCAGTGTTGACATCCTAAAAATGAGTTTGGCAACTTATCATAACCATAAATAATCCACAGTCAAGTCAAAAATGTCCTCATTTAAAAGACCTCATTTAAATAAAGAACATCCATTATTAAAAAAATTAAAATTAATATTAACCTTCTACATATTGCTCAATTTGGTCTGAAACAAAAAAGTCAAACAATAGAAAAATAGAACAATAAAGAAGGAGAAATAGATACTTAGACTTTTATGGTGGCAATATACCTAAAGATTGTTTGTGCTAATTCTCATTATTTTAACACATTTAATTGTGGCAACAGATTACAAGCAATATTATTAATTACATTTAACAACAGTTAAGATTGGGTTGAAATTAATTAAATTAACATTTTGTGTAACTTTCTAGACATATAAACTGTTCAAAATACATAGAAAAAATTACATGTAAGAAACATGGTTTCCACCTTTTCAGACCACACAAATGAAACTGATGTCTTTTTCAGCAACATGGAACTACAGAGGAGCTTATGTTTATAACATCTCAACTGCAGATTAGAACAACCACTGGATTTATCTCATAACAATCTCATTTTAAAACTGGGATTAGTTAACCTAACAACAAAGTAAACACTTTTTATTCACAGAACTGTTGTAATGGTATAACAATTAACACAGAATAAGAACAGTTTGCAGAACAACTTTCTAGGCACAAAATGTTTAAAATAATTACTCCAAAAAAGTCTTTGTTTGGCAACATGGAATCAACAAATTTTTAGGACAGCAATTTAGACCGGAGTGACTGGACTCTGCTTGACAACTTTGAAGCATCCATCTCCAATCAAGAATTTTCTGAAATATCTCGAAGGTATACCTGAGATGCCTGTGATAATGAAGATTTGGTGCATAGTTCTAACCCAGAAGGAGATAGCAAGCCCTGGGAACACCTTCACGGTTTGTAAGAACTTTTACTCCCTCGATAACGATTCCAGTGTCGTTTGAACTGCCATTTGTGGCTACTGTCCTGGTCACAATTACTCCCATCACAATTTGTTCAATTCCTGACTGTTTTTTCATTGTCCTGCAACATTAAACAAAAGGGAGACTCAAAAGCTATGAAATATTAATCAAAAATAAAAAATCTAAAATCTTTTGTTTGATCACTGTTGTAAAAATAAAGTCCAATTAAAGATATTATTGCCCATTCAGGAATTAACCAACAGTTACTTAATTCAAATTCACACATCATAGTGAATTTAAAATAGCATACACTAAATTCTCTGATGAGGTCTCCTGCACGTTGCCAAATGCAGCGGATACCACCACCTCTCTGGTCATATCAACAGAACACTGCTCATGGATGTTTAGAGAGTCTTCTTCCACCACTAGCGATAATTTTATTTGTGATAAATGTTTGTTAGTTAGCACTTTGGCGGAGAAGATCCTAGCTTTAGAGGAACGCATCCAGACTTTAGAGAGGGTTAGCAAGGAAAGCGATTAGCTTTTGAGGGCAAAGCTGGCCTGTTAGGACGGGACGGTGTCCATCCCACTCGGGAAGGAGCCACTCTCCTTTCTTGTAACACAGCCTGCACCTCTAATCTCTTACATCTAAAGCGCTTATGGTTAATGAAATGATCTCAGATCTGGATTTTGACCTTTTGTGTTTAACAGAAACATGGAAATATCTCGAAGGTATACCTGAGATGCCTGTGATAATGAAGATTTGGTGCATAGTTCTAACCCAGAAGGAGAATGAGTATGTAGCATTAAATGAAGCTAGTCCTCCAGTACACAGCTACATACATCAGCCTCGCCCAGTTGGTAGAGGAGGAGGTGTCGCAGTTATTTATAATAATAATCTAACTATCGTACAGAAATATGGACAAAATTTTATTTCATTCAAAGCTCTCTACAGTCACCTTACATCTGCAGAGACAAATAATAATCAGAGTCAGTCGATTTCTTTAGTTCTTATTTACAGACCCCCAGGACCATACTCCGAATTTCTTAGTGAATTTGCAGATTTACTGTCTAACCTGGTTGTCTCCGTTGATAAAGCATTATTTGCTGGAGACTTTAATATTCATTTTGAAAACACAGACGACCCACATTAGATTTAATATTATCTTTCGGAATAAGTATAAGTAATATAGTAACAATTCCTCAGTGCGAAATTATTTCTGATCACCATCTTATATCATTTAAAATGCGTCATACTAATAATGCACACGTAGCACCGTGCTACCACTTTAAATGTACACCTACATCAACTTCTGCTTAGAGCTTTATTAGCTATCTTCCAGAACTGTCTTCTGTCATTGGATCTCCGTCTGATCCAACAGAACTTGAGCAGGCGACTGAATACATAGATGCCGCATTTCGCTATAGGTTAGATAACGTAGCTCCAGTTAAAAGAAAAATAATTAAAGATAATTCACGCTTTAAAACCAGACCTTTCGAATGATTCTGATGATCAACGGGGGGAAGTGGTGGCTTATGGTTAAGGTGTTGGATTACCAACCCGAAGGTTGTGGGTTCGATTCCCAGCTTGACCAAGCCACCACTGTTGGGCCCCTGAGCAAGGCCCTTAAACCCCCAATTGCTCAGTTGTATAACAAGGAATATTGTAAGTCGCTCTGGATAAGGGCGTCTGCCAAATGCTGCAAATGTAAATGTAAATGTAAACCCTACCCACATCAGATCAGAACTTAATCACACTCATCAACAAAATCATCAACTTGTGCATTAGATCCTATACCAACACACTTTCTTAAGCAGATAGTACCGGCAGCATCAGAACCCCTGTTGAAAATAGTTAACTCTTCACTCAGCAGTGGGTATGTTCCGAAATCTTTTAAATTAACAGTTATTAAACCTTTAATTAAAAAACCTGACCTCAACCACAATGAGCTGTCGAACTACAGGCTGATATCTAACCTTCCGTTTATCTCCAAAATCCTAGAGAAGGTAGTAGCATATTTACAAAGAAATAACATCCACAAACTTTATCAATCAGGATTCAGGCCTCATCACAGCACAGAGACAGCACTGGTCACAAAGTAGCAAATGACCCTCTTACTGGCATCCGATCAAGGCTGTGTCTCGTTGCTTATATTACTTGACCTTAGTGCGGCTTTCAACACCATAGATCACGATATTCTTCTTCACAGATTAGAAAAATTAGTAGGAATTAAAGGAACGGCTCTTGCGTGGCTCAGGTCCTATTTAACCGATCGTTACCAGTTTGATTTAAATGGTGATTATTCTGCGTGCTTCCTTGTAAAGTATGGTGTTCCACAGGGCTTGATTTTAGGCCCACTTCTTTTCTATCTTTACATGCTGCCTCTGGAAAACATAATTCATAAGCATGATATCAGTTTCCACTGTTACGCTGATGACACACAGTTATACGTCTCATCAAGGCCTCATGCAAAAGGTCAGTTTAATAAAATTGAGCAATGTGTGAAGAAAATAAGGGATTGGATGTTATGCAATTTCCTCTTGCTTAACGCTGACAAGACGGAGGTTCTGGTTCTAGGACCCTAGACAGTCTTTCTGTTTTACCAAGTGCAACAGTAAAAGATCTGGGTGTGATTTTAGACTCCAATCTCTCATTTGAAGCCCATGTCAATAATATTACTAGTAATATAATAAGATAATAATAGTTTTCATCATTTCAGAATTATCGCTAAAATAAGAAATATCTTGTCACTTACTAATGCTGAAAAATTAGTTCATGCGTTTATCACATCCAGGCTGGATTACTGTAACGCTTTACTATCTGGATGTTCAACTAGGTGCATTAATAAACTTCAGTTAGTCCAGAACGCAGCAGCGAGAGTCCTCACTAAAACTAAAAGATATGAGCACATCACGCCGGTCTTATCCACACTGCATTGGCTCCCAGGGAGATACCGTGTTGATTTTAAAATACTACTTTTAACTTATAAAGCTCTAAATGGTTTCGCGCCGCAGTACCTAAGTGAACTTCTAGTGTCTTACGTTACAAGGATGTCCCACTCCGCCATAAAGATGCTCCAGCTGTTCTTTAAGGACTTATGATTTAAGTTGCTCACACACACACACACACACACACACACACACACACACACACACACACAATGTAACCACTTAATTCCTGCTACCTGTTTTTCACCCAAATGAGGATGGGTTCTCTGTTGAGTCCGGTTCCTCTCGAGGTTTCTTCCTATTTCCATCCCAGGGAGTTTTTCCTTGCCACCATCACCCCTGGCTTGCTCATCAGGGACTAACTGATTTCTGTCTCATTTTTATCTTATAATTTCTTCGATTGTGTAAAGCTGCTTTGTGACAATCATCATTGTAAAAAGCGCTATACAAATACAATTGAACTGAATTGAATTGAATCCTAAAAGAAAGAAAAAATAATAATAATAATTAATGATATGTCCTCCTTAAGTAGTGGTGGAATTAATTTGTCAACAAGTAAACAATGTGACTGTCTTAGCCTGGTTTCATCGACTAACCTGTGCTTGAAACTACCACCAGAGATTGCTGATTAAAACATAAGATTTATTATCTTTTGTACAGGTTATTCACAGTTTAAATTAAATTGTTAGCTGAAAAAGATTCTTTGTAATTTATTACTGTAAAATGCTTTGAGGTTCAATGTCTTTTATAAAGAGTTACATAAATAAGCATGTCTTAACTTACTGAATGTTATTTGTGAAAGTCCATGAAATTAACAGAAGGCAGGAAAAATAGACTTAATAAATTGTACAAATATTTGTATTTGTCAGCTTTCTCCAAGTGTTGAAAAACAGTTTCAGAAGTTTAGGTTTCAGTTGCACAGTGGTTATTTTCTGAAATTCTGCAGTCACCTGAAATAAGGAAAGACAGACACATTAATTTAGGTTAATTTATGTTTCTTTTGGTCTCAAAACATATTTGGCAACTTACTTGAGAAGGATGAAACGGGCTGGCCATGGTTCCTTTATGTTTTGCACATTTGAACATTGATGATCATCTTTTCTGTCATCCGGGTTTTTGTGTTTTAGAGCATTGCATGTGACCTCAGGAATGCCAAAACCTCTAAGTTTTGTTTTGATGCTTGTCTGCCATGAATAAGGGCCAGAAAAGCTCCCTCAATTCTTCAGACATGGGTGTGCCTTTACAAGTGCTTCAGCTAAAGAAAGAATCTGAAGGCTGTATGAATATATATACAGTCAAGCTCAAAATTATTCATACCCCTGGCAAATTCTAAAATAAAGTTACTTTTATTTATCCAGCAAGTTTTTTTTTGAACGGAAATGACACAGGCTTCTCCCAAATGATAATAAGACAATGTATAAGAGGCATCATTGTGGAAAAAAATATTTCTTAGCTTTTATTTACATTTGAACAAAAAGTGGCATCTCCAAAATTATTCATACCCTTTGCAAACTGTCACAGTCTATGGAAAAATCCAAAGTTCTATACCATTCCAAATAGTCCAAGCTGTTCTAAAGCATCCTTATTACCCTGATTCATTGGGAACAGCTGTTTTAATCAACTCAACAGGTGAAAAACAGAAGCTCTCTGCTGTTGGTTTGTGGACAGTCATGGCTAAGACAAAGGAGCTCACTGAGGACCTGCGGCTGCCATTGTGGCTGCTCACTAGTCAGGAAAGGGCTAGAAGACCATATCTACATGTTTTGAAGTTCCAGTGGCTACAGTGCAAAGTATTATTAAAAATTCAAGATGTTCCGCACTGTGAAAAAGTTCAGAGGACACCTGTGCTGTCCAGGAGGATAGTGAGAGGGGTAAAAAAGAATCCAAGGATCACCACCAAGGCCATCCTGATGAATCTGGGCTCTGCTGGTGGCAACATCTCAAGGCAGACAGTCCAACGTACACTGCACACCGCTGGGTTCCACTGGACGCAGACCAAGGAGGACAAAACTTCTCCAGATAAGGCACACAAAAGCCCGCTTGGCCTTTGCAAATGCTAATCTGGACAAAGAAGAAGACTTCTGGTCTTCTGTTTTATGGTCAGATGAAACAAAAATTGAATTGTTTGGCCACAATGATGTAGCCTTCATTTGGTGTAAAAAAGGAGAAGCCTTGAACCGTAAGAACACCATCCCCACTGTCAAACATGGTGGTAGGAACCTAATGTTTTGGGGGTGTTCTTCAGCCGGTGGACCAGGGAACCTAATCACAGTAAACGGCACTATGAAAAAGGAGCAATACATCAAAATTCTTCAACAACAACATCAGGCAGTCTGCAGAGAAACACCTTCGTGGCCTTGGGCACCAGTGGACATTTCAGCACAACAATGACCCAAAACACAGCAAAAGTGGTGTAGAAATGGTTAGCAGACAAAAACATTAATGTTTTGCAGTGGCCCAGCCAGAGTCCTGACTTAAATCCAATTGAGAATCTGTGGAGGGAGCTAAAGATCAGGGTGATGGCAAGGAGACCCTCCAAAGCTGGTCAGCAATTATAGGAAGCGTTTGATTGCTGTAATAGCCAATAAAGGCTTTTCTATTGATTATTGAGAAGGGTATGAATAATTTTGGACATGCCGCTTTTTGTTCAAATGTAAATAAAAGCTGAGAAATATTTTTTTCCACAATGATGCCTCTTGTACATCGTCTTATTATCTTTTGGGAGAAGCCTGTGTCATTTCCGGTCAAAAAAAAACTTGCTGGTTAAATAAAAGTAACTTTAAGTCAGAATTTGCCAGGGGTATGAATAATTTCGGGCTTGACTATATATAAAACAAAAAACGAGAAAACAAAATTTACTGACACTGATAGAAAACTGTGTCAGTAATTACCATTTCAAACTGTGATATTTTGATCATTCAAATTTTATAGAGCAACAATATTTTTACATAATAAGGGGTGTTTTAGATGTATGCACATATGCCCTAGCATTGCAACAAATGTGTTTCGCCTAATTAAACTTGGCTGTAACTATGACCCAACAAGTCAGAGGACAGAAAAATGCTGACGTTATTGTGGGGCAGCTGGCTGGATCTGTGAGGCAAACTTGAAATCTAAGTTTAAAAAAACAGTCCCACTGCTAATATAGTTTACGTTACATCAGGCTGCACTACTGATTCTGAAGGCCCTGGGCAGATTGCTTTAACATGGCAGAACTTAGAGGCTGAAATCTGATTCTAACGTACACATCCTGGAAGCAGTTCAACCTAAGAGAAACACTACGAAATGAAGAGAAGACTGTTGGGAATAAATCATTACAATTTCATAGAACAAATATTCTATATATATATATATATATATATATATATATATATATCAATACTGATATTGTTTAGACATGCAGAAAAAGGCCTTGCTGGCCCTGGCTGCCCACCACTGCCGTTATTAAACCATTAATCAAAAACACAGATCTTTTTTATGTATCCAAATAAGTAATTTATGTGGTTTGAATTTTTGTTTATGTATTCGAACCCAAACTAAAAAAACTTGTTGATGAAAGTGTGACAGCATCATATATTATAATTGCATATAAATAAATGAATTTGTTGCAGAAAAATATACCAAATGTATTTTTTTTCCAAAAGCTTAATTTAAACAATTACCATCAGTATATAGATGTGATAAACGAGGACATGAAGTTGGTGTTGGTGTGTGTGTTTGTTTGTTTGTTTGTGTTTGTTTGTGTGAAGAGAATGTAGAGAATATGGTTAGGTAGAGGAAGATGATTCGCTGTGACGACCCCTAAAAATGGAACAGCCGAAAGGAGAAGAAGAAGAGGAATGTAAACAATTAACAATAAATAAATTTTAGGCCATAACTACTTTCTTATTATGCGTGAAGTTCAGGTGTCGTTTATCCGTTTGGGGGCGCCACTAGTGGAGGTGACGCATTTTCGCTCTTGAGTAGAGCTCCGCGCAATTGTCGTGTTCTGGTATGAATTGAGTACTAAGAAGGGAAAGCTGCTTCTGACGTCATGTGTGCGCGACAGTGCTTGGTTAGCATGTCAGCTAGCGGATTTTGACTAGAATTAACTGCAGTATGGCGTTGTTTCCTGCATTTAAAGGAGTGTCAGATGCTGACGTCTCTAAAAAGAAAGGTGACTTTATTTCCTACAGCGAATTTCATATCAACTTTAATTTGTTAAACTGTTCGGTAAACTAACGCTAACTTTAACGCTAGCTGGAATCCTGACCCCTGACCCGCTGCTAATAAATTATTATTGGATGGTTTTTATCTTTTTCTTTGTTATTAATCTATTATTGGTGTTTTGAAGATGTGACATTTGTTACTGATTCGAACATACAAATTTTAACATTAACTTTTTATTATTGCAAGTTGTGTGTAGCGAGTACGTAAGTTTGTGTTTACACGTCAAACCTGTTTACAGACAAAATGTGACGTAATTGGCTTGTTAATAATTATTTACACCGGGAGCTGCTTGGTTTTGCTTTCTGGTTGAAGCTCAGGTGTTGATTAATTCTCTGGATTAAATTCTCACATGAAATCTCAAACACTCCTTTATACATTTACAGCATTTGGCAGACACTTACATTTATCTTTTTTATACAACTGAGCAATTGGGGTTAGGGCCTTGCTCAGGGGTCCAGCAGTGGTGGCTTGGTGCTGGGAATCAAACCCCCATCTTGCAGGTATCAGTCGAACACCTTAACCACTGAGGCACCACTTTATATTTTCTCTCTGTGTTCCTGCACTCAATCTGTTTTTTAATTAACATCTTACAGTTGATATTAAGTGTGTACCCTGTAGATGCTTCGTGTTCGTTTATAATTTCTGTGTGTCTGTGTTTACAGATCTTGAGTGGCTCAGTAATCGCAGTTTCAGCCGCGTGGATACTTTATTTCTACACCAACACACCATTCAAAGTGACACAGCGGAAACACACACTTCACACCACGCACACACCAGGTCCTCACACACTTCATACAGACACACATTTAAGTAGAGAGACCTCAGCGCATACTCCAACACATCAAAAATCTTTTTTGTTTGTTTACTGTACAGTGAGCAGAAACCTGATGATGATGATAATGATGATTACGTCAGCTCAAAGAAAAAGAAGAAGAGAAAGAAGCAGAAGAAGTGCAAGAGAGACGGCTCAGAGAACAGCGACTCTGACACAGTTTACCCCAGTGACCTTCAGAACCTAGAGCTTGAACCATCCCACAGGTGTGAGAACGTCTAGAACTCCAGCCCGAGAACAGATATAACCCAGATAATTAGAGAGACCAAGAACTGTGTGTGTGTGTGTGTGTGTGTGTGTGTGTGTGTGTGTGTAGACAGGAGGACTTGACTAATTTAGGTGGAGTTTTGTGGCTTGATGATCTTCAGTGCCCCAGTGAGAAGCTCTTCTACATGGACAGGAAGTCCGACCCTGCAAACTGGGAGTACAAATCACTGTACAGAGCACACATCTCCAGGTACGCCTGTCTTGCCTGGCTGTCTGTCTCTCGGGCAGATAGTTATGGTTTAAATCATTCTGTTCTGTATTTATGTATGCAGGTATAAGAGAAAGGCTGGGACTGCTCTCGGATTAAACAGCAAGACCCAGGGTGTGTGCTGGGAAATTTTCACCCAGGAAAAAAAAACGAAAGAAAAGGGTGGCGAGCGTTATTTCTCTAAATCCAACCACCAACTTCTTCGCTTTGAAGTTCCGCTTCTAGCCCCTCCCACAGATCCCACCCCAGCCACTAACCCCGCTTCATTTATACCCCTCCCCCCCAGCGAGGAGGAGTCAGACTCCGCCCCTCAAACCAGAACCCTCTCCGATCCACTCCGAGTGTATGACCCTGCAACTACGCTGTGGCTGGAGGGAAAAGGTCAACCAGAGCTCAAAGGTCAGACCCTGCCACCTCTGCCAAACATATTACAGGTGCGAGTGGAAGACTTCAACAAGAGACTAAGGGAAACACCCACCGATGTGAAGCTGTGGCTGGACTTCCTCCAGTTTCAGGTGTGTTCGTGTTGTTCTATTTACTTGCCCTGGCCACGATGTGACTTGCAATAGTCCTGCTACTAAAGCAAAGAACTGTAATGTGTGTGTGTGTGTGTGTGTGTGCAGGACGAGGCAAATGGCTCCCTCCTGGGGCAGGGGGCAGAGTCTGAGCGTGCTTTGTGGGACAGGAAGTTGAGTGTGGTGGAGCGGGCACTACAGGCTAACCCCGGCAATGTGGAGCTGGAGCTGCAGCGTCTTCGGCTGGGCAGAGTATTATGGGATACCACAACACAGTTGAAGGAGTGGAAAAAGGTGGTGTTCCTTCACCCTAACAGCACCTCTGTTTGGAGAAATTACATCCAGTTCACACAGAGCCACATCAGCTCCTTCTCTGTTTCCATGGTGACTGGTGTATACAGAAAGTGTCTGAGCACGCTCAGTGCGGTACAGGACGGGCAGCTGACGTCTCACTTGCCGCTGCCAGAGACAGAACACCACCTGCTAGGTGAGGACCAAATAACCAATTAACTCAACACAGAGTGATGTCCTAATCATAGCAGTCGCTCCATCAGCATCTGGATTGCTCATAATAGTAGGTGTGTGTGTTTGCATGTGTGTGTTTCAGAACTGTTTGTGCGTCAGTGTCACTTCCTGCGGCAGGCGGGTTACTCTGAGAAAGCTGTGTGTCTTTTACAAGCTCTGATTGAGTTCACCTTATTTAAACCCAACAATGTCACAGACCTGACCACCAAACAGCAGGTAAACACACGCACACAAATTTCTGTAAGTTTACAACACATGTAAACAGATGTGTGTGTGTGTGTAGGTGGAGTTCTTTGAACCATTCTGGGACAGTGGTGAGGCAAGGGTGGGGGAGCACGGGGCCAGAGGCTGGAGAACCTGGATGAAGCAGCAGGAAAGGGGGGGATGGATACAAACATCTGAGACAGGTATACAAACACACGCATGCGCACACACACACATACACACACACACACAGACCTGATAGGGTCCACAGTATGTTGTTTTGATAGGGAAGGATGATGAAGCATGAAGAAGATGGAATCCAGGATAAAACCCAGCCCAGGTGGAGGATCTGGCTGGACGTGGAGTCATGGCGGGAAGCCAACTACTGGTTACCATGGAGACCATTGGACAAAACCACCAACCAATTTAAGGAGGAGTGTGAGGATCCAGAGAGACAGGTCTGACCCAGTCAGTCATATGCACACACACAGATGAAGGCAGACAGACAGTGACCTGGTGTGTCTTACCTGTGCAGGTTCTGTTTGACGATATTGGACCATCTCTGATCCGGGTCGAGTCACAGGAACTGCGTCTACATCTCTTTCTCTATTTCCTTAATTTCTTAGGAGTGCCTGTTGCCTCCGCCTCTTCTTCATCCAGCCTTTTTGTGGACGACTCCACCCTCTTGGATGACACAGCCCTGCTGGATGAGACCCTTGACCCTGAGAGACCTTTGACCTCTCTTGACCTTCCAGTCACTGGAGTCAGCTCTGTGGGTCACATGACCTCTCAGTGCAACTCTAGCAAGAAGAGGGTGGGGCTTTATAAACAGGGGGAGGAGTTTGTCAGGAATTTGATGGAACAGACTCTCCCACTGTTTTCAGCTCAGGACAGAACAGAACTTACACTCTGCTGGATGCAGTATGAGAAACTCAAGGTCTATTCCCATCTGATCATTGATATCTAATATCACTTCTCTCATCTCTTTACATCTCTGTTAATTTCTCCTGCGTGTGTGTGTTTTAGGTGCTGCAGTATGTGCGTAGTGGGAAGACGAAGAGCAGTAGGGTGCAGGGAAAGTGCAGTAAGCGTTTTTTGAAGCGGTTACTGAAGCAGCAGGAGAACCGTAGCTCTTTGTTGCTGTGGCGCGAATACGCTCATGTGGAGTGGCTGTTAGGCAACATTGATGAAGCACGCAGGGTTTTTGACTCTGCCCTCACATTGGGCGGGGCTTCAGGTTTATGTAACTCTGCCCTCTGCCGCCTCTGTCTTCTGTACGCACAATTAGAAATGGAACATTTGTGTGTTAAGACCACACCCCCTCCTGCTATGTCCTCTCGGGCAGTTTACATCCTAACTACGCTAGCAGAAGTTGCCACCTACAGGCCATTCCCAGGAGAGGTCAGCGCTATGGCCATACTGAAGGCACGCAAAGCATACGAACATTCCCTCTGTGAGGATGGGAAATCTGAGAAAAACTTTGCTTTGATTGGCTGTTTCGGGCTGTTCCAGTACTTGACGGTGGGGGTGGAGGCAGCCAACGCAGTGTTCATTCAGGCGAGAGACAACACGCTGTGCAGTAAGCAGCGCGAGGCTGTGTGCGTCCTGCATGTGGCACTGCTACATCACCACTCCAGTGTAAGGCCGTTCCTTTGCGGCGTATGAGATCAGTGCTAAATGACGCACTCACACTGCTGCCCTACAGCTCCCTCATGTGGAGGCTCTATCTACAGGTCGACACCCACTACCACAACGCCGCCCACACCCGACGGTTCCTACACGCTGTAACCAGGGGCAACCAGAGCATCTTGCCCCGCCTGTTTATGCTAACATCCGAACAGCAAAGGCAGAAAAGGGTCGACTCTGTGCTGCGGTAAAATATGGGCCTGTCCCAAACACACACACCACTACTTATTTACAGCACAAGCATATTGTCTAATAAAACATTACAGAGTAAACTTGATGTGGATTTATACCGCAATGTAACAGAACATCTGTGTTTGTATGTGTGTGTATGTATGTTTAGGTCAGGTCTCCCAGCTGAGTCTCTCCCGATTTTCCCAGAGACCGGGCTTTGTAACCGCATCCGCTCACTGTTTGAGGTTGCTGTGACAACAGAGGCCGGTGCTCAATGCCCTCTTCTATGGAGATGCTTTCTCAAATTTATGGTGAAGATTAATTTAATTCTAGTGTTGTGGTGGTGATGATGAAAATGGTGTTGGTAATAATGTGATAATGGTGTTGATAGTGATGATGATGATTATTGTAATGATGATGATAGTGATGATCATTAGAGCCCAACAGATATAGGTTTTTGGTGGCCAATTCTGATATCAGGGAGTAAAAAAAACTTTGTGTTAGTATTCTTTTTGTGTTAATAATATAGTACAGTAGGAGTCATAATTAGGAGTCAACGCTTCCCTTTCGTGTCCACACATTTTACTGACTGGTACTGTAGAATACAGTATATACATAAACTAAATATAAAATATATCTAATTTCTAGTGTGATTCTGAGTTAATGAATTGTTCACATTTCTACAGCAAAACAGAAAACATTTTTCCTGCTCCCGTCTGCAAAAGCCTGCTGATAAACGTATAACCTCGAGGTTTTTTTTGTTTGCTTTGTCCTGCTACTCTTATTTAGCCTACATTCCAGGCATAAGATTGAATGGGAATAAGTTCTCTGACCTTTCCTGTCCCTCAGGTATTACAAGCATATTCTCAAGCTCTGCAGTCATTTACATCACTTAGAAATAATATTAACTAATCAAATAAGGCTTTAATGATCACTTTGGCAGCTGTCAAGTAAATTCCAATGCAGGTGAATCCTTGACTGACTGTAGCGGTTACTGGACTTATGAAAAGTGATGTGAATGATGTGATAAGCATGAGTAACATGCTTTAAGAGACAGGGTTAATGCTATCTTGGAAATTTATTGAAACGTATAGGGTCATTGTTTATTAACTTCACAGTAAGGTATGTATTTGACAAACTAGTAAGCAACTTACTGTTAAGACATGACTGACTGGCTGCCGCAGCCTGGCCTCCTAAGTAAAGTAAAAAAAGTAACACATTTTCAAGCATTTTATCTGCATTCTAAAGAAAGTTACTATTAGCGACATATGCGATAATGGTGGTGTAGATAGTTGGTTGGTTATGAATGTTTAGCATCTACCAGAAGTGCAAATAGTAGAACTGTGCGAACTGTGTATCTCCTCCTGGATGGAAGGAGGTTGAACAGTTTGTCACTTGGGTGGGAGGAGTTCTTGATGATTTTGTGTGCTTTGCACAGACATTTACTGTGGTGAAGACACTCAATGGCAGATAGTTGGGTGCAGAGGGTGTGTTGGGCATGTGTGAAGTGTTTTGAAGTGTGACGTGAAGACGCCGGTGTTCAGTATAAGGGTTGAGGATGTATGACTACCTAACCTTACAGACTGAGGTCCAATTGTCAGGAAGTCCATATTCCAATTGCATATCGATGTACAGATACTCAGGTCACTGAGCTTAGCAATCAGTTTACTAGGGACGACTGAATTAAAAGCAGAGCTAAAATCACTGAATAACATTCGAATGTATGCATCATTATTGTCCAGGTGAGTGAGAGCTAGATGAATAGCAGTAAAAATGGCATTCTCCATTTACCTATTCAAACTGTATGGTCTGGATGCCTTTCCACATGCATCTGGGGTTGCTGTGGAAGTGCTCCTCGATGCACCGTTTATGTGCATGCTTGGCTTTCCTAATGCCTTTTTTCAGATTAGCCCTGGCTCTTGCTGTAGTCCTTAGATTTAAAAGCAGAGTCTCTTGCTTTCAGAGTTCATCCATGGCTTCTGATCAAGAAAGTGTTTTGATGATGATATGATGATGATGGTGGTGATAATGGCGATGGTGGTGGTGGTGATGATAACGATGATAGTAATGGTGATTTTGGCGATGATGATTTCAGGTGTTTTATGTGGATGTAGAAAGAGGTAAAGGGATTTTCTACAGAGCACTTCAGCACGTCCCCTGGGTGAAGGTAAGTAATCATCTCCACTCATCTGCATGTTTATGATGTGTTAAGTATCCCACTAATTTTGTCTGTGTGTGTTTGTGGGTAGGCCCTGTATCTGGATGCTGTGAGCTTGTTCCCTGATGGTCTTCAGGAGGTTTTGGATCTAATGATGGAGAAGGAGCTGAGACTTCGGACCCCCATAGAGGAACTGGACATTCTACTGGAGGACTAAAGACCTTTTTGCTGTGTCTCTCTCTTTTTCTCTCTCTCTCACATACACACACACACTGTCCGTTGATGTGATAATGCACAATCCATTTGACCCAAAAGTAAATGCTGCTGGTGAAAATCCAGAACCAGAAACGGCATCACAGAGAAGGGCACAGCATGTGACAACCTACAAGATCCTTTTGAGCATCAAACACTAATAAAGAATTGAAAAGACCAAAATCTCTGAACTGTTTATATGTGTATATTTATTTTTCTACAACACCAAACAAACACACGTTCTCTACTTCTAAATTCAATTAAAAACATGTAACATTAAATTATGCTTACCTCTTTTTGTAATTACAGTATTATATCTGTGGATCTTTAGGGGGTGGGGGGGAGTAACTCTCACTCTATTTAACTCTATCTCTCGAGTCCAAGGATGCATGACAAATATGCACATTTTTATTGCCAATCGCAGTACTTGCTGGCCTTGCCCACATCTGAAGCAGGCCCTTGGCAACACACTGACTATATTACTAGAAATATATATCATAATAATACAATATAATTAGTGGCAACATTATTCATGGTTCAGTGGTATTGCCTTGTCCAGCTCTTTTAAGGTTCAGGGTTCTAATCCAGCGTTTTCAAAGAATTTGGGGTTCATCTTAAGGGCTGCCATGCCCCTTTTTGAAGGATTGTTAGGATTGTAAGTAGGTTAGGCGTATGCAATAGGTATTGATTAGAGAGATAGCCAGAGTAATTTGGTCTTTGTTTTGTAAGAATAAAGAAGAGTCATCTGCTAACTGACTGATTTCTAAGGTTTAAATACAGTTAAATTTCTTCACAGATAAATTATTACTAACCAGAGTGGACAACATATCGCCAGCTAAAATATTGAGTGAAGACGATGTAGAGAATAGGCTTAGGTGGAGACAGATGATTTGCTGTGGCAACCCCTAAAAGGAAACAGCCAAAAGGAGAAATCATTCCAAATTTGTTAAAAGGGCCAGGAGATTTGTTTAACTTAAAATATTTAACCGCTGAGTCAGGTTCCTTAATATGCAAGTCAGCATCACAGCAATCTCTATAATCCTTGTTAATGTAGAGAATGAAATGTAAAATTAATTACTACATGGAACCTTTAGTAGGTGCAGCAGACAAAAACAATTTGCATTAGTAGTCTTTACTAAAAAGCTTAGGTTTGCATTATGATTTTTTTTTGAGGATATGTTTTATAAACAAAAATCATATGATTCCACGTAATTTGTAAATTATTTTTATTACA
Source organism: Bagarius yarrelli (assembly GCA_005784505.1). Lineage (NCBI taxonomy): Eukaryota > Metazoa > Chordata > Actinopteri > Siluriformes > Sisoridae > Bagarius > Bagarius yarrelli. Next base: position 40,127 of record VCAZ01000183.1, on the reverse strand, counting down.
TTTAATTTAATTTTTTTTTGCATAAACAAATATTTTTGCTTGTTAACTGTAAATTGTCTGGTGCAATAGGAACACAGTATATATCTATGTGAATGACTGGAATTGAATAAGCAAGACTAAAACTTGAGATGACCATGTTTACTCATTAACAGATGAACAGTTTTCAAATGTAAAAAAAAAAAACACGGCAAAACTCTGAAGCATATGAAAGGACATTTTAAACATTCTGTGGCCCAACATGATGAGAACTTGTTGGATGAATTGGAACATGTTCTTTATTGTTTTGGGATAGTAAGACCAAAGAGAATGCACATAGCTTTTGGCAAGTATTTAATGCCTTCCATCACAACTTCTTCAATGATAATTTTAAATTAACTGTTAACCGACAGGAAAAAGTAGCGTTGGCCGTCACATTAACACTACGTTAACATTTCAGAGTTTAAAACCAGTCCTTTTTTGTTTATCACTTTTGTCACAAATAAATGAACAGATAAACACTTCTTTTCACACTCACCGGTTCACGCTGCTTTTAAACTCCTCGATATTCCGTGCACCAGCAGCCAGAACAGCGTTCTGCTCTCCCTAACAGATGATGCAATCACTGCCGCGCCCCTCCCTTACAAAAACCTTAAATACTGCGTAGTCTCTTCTTCACAGAGCATAGTTAAAAATAGTCCAAATAGCTGATATAATTTATTAATGACATCTTTTTTTTTATTTCATTTTTGTGGTTTTTGTCCACTGGCGCCTTTTGGAGGCAATAAAGTGAAGTTGCAAACATTAGACTACAAAGTATTCTACAAGTCTATTGCTATTGATTTGTAATTGATAAATAGGCTAATGGACATCATATGTTTTTATCAATTATGCAATTAAATAAGAACATTTAAAAGCATGTGCAAATTGAAACAACTTTTAGTCTATAGCAATGCCATCTGTATGGGACGGGATCATCCGCATGTCTACCAGGTATATAAGGTTCGATAAAGTTGATCAGCCAAACGTTGAAGCGCAATTTGCAGCGATAGCCGGTTTCCCTAATGTAATCGGAACGATCGACTGCACACACATTGCTATAAAGGCGCCATCTGAAGAAGAATTTGCATGTGTGAATCGAAACATTTCCATTGAATAAATGTGCAAATAATATGTAAGGTGGCCTGGGTCAACCCATAATTCATACATCTTTAAAAACAGCATAGACTGCATTGATGGCTCTATTTAAGTGTTTCGTTTTTTCGTTTACATTTACAGCATTTGACAGACCCCACTGAAAAAAATTTAAGTGGGTTTTACTTAAAAAAAAAAGAAGCTTGGAATCAATTTTCACTCAAAAAAGGCTAGTAAATTGACCTAGATTTGCCAAGCAAAAAAAATAACAATATATAGTAGCTTTAATTAATTAGGTTAAGTTACGTTTACTTAGAAATTTTAAAAAAATTTAAGTTCAAGTCCAAGGGGCTTTATTGTCATTTCAGCCATATATAGCAGATGCAGTACACAGTGAAATGAGATAACGTTTCTCCCGGTGCTACACAAAACACAAAAATCACAAAACAACAAAGAGCCATTGGACAGAATAGACAAAGTGCATGTGTGGACAGAACATTCAATAGTGCCAACCAGATTATAAAATGAGGTAAGACATGAAATGTGCAAATTAACAACAGTATTGTGCAAATAGCATTATAAAGTGATTGTGCTTATTTTTTGTTTGTTTTTTCCAGTCTACTTGTGTTGAATGTGAATGTGTATGTAGTTCAGTTCTGTTGAGCAGCCTGATGGCTTGAGGGTTAAGTGTGTGTGCATATTTGTAGGTTAAGGTAGTTCAGATCAGTGTGTTGAGCAGCCTGATGGCTTGAGGTAAGTAACTGTTACACATTCGGGTTGTGAGAGCCCGAATGCTACGGTACCTTTTTCCAGAGGGCAGGAGTGTGAAGAGTGACTGTGAGGGATGTGTGGGCTCGTCCACAATGCTGTTAGCTTTGTCCACAATGCTGTTATAGAGGGAAAAGAAAGACTCAGATGATCTTCTCAGCTGTTCTCACTGTCCTCTGCAGGGTCTTACGAAATGGTGCAGTTCCCAAACCAGGCAGTGATACAGCTGCTCAGAATGCTCTCGATGGTCCCTCTATAGAACATAGTATATTTATAAGCATTACCTATAATTCAAATCAATTGACCCGTTTATAAACTTTACTTGAGTAATGCTTATAAATATACTATGATGTACTGCATTCTTTCTATATGAGTCCCAGTTATCTTTTTTATTTATCCTGAGTAACCTTTACTTTAAATATTATTTAAACATTATTTAATATAATTTGTAATGTATCACTATACATTTTTTTCAGTAAAAAAAGAGATTTTCCTTAACTACTTTTATTTTAAATAAACAGATTATATACATACAACACTGTAATAATAAAAAAAAAAACTTCTGTAAACAGTAAAGTGTAGTACAAACCTTGCTTAATTTCCAATAACAAAGCTTTTTACAACATTTTGGAAATTGCTGAACAAATGAGGAAATTGACAAATTGACAGCCCAAGAAAGATTTTCTTGAAGACTTCAAATCTATGTTTCTTAGCTTTAAAGGATAACTTAGGGTCAGGGAGTAAATAAATCCAATGAGCAGAAGGCACGCATTTGTGAGATTTTTACATCCCAACAGCATTGCAGCTCTCTCAATGAAAATCATGATAGGTTGGCATCCTCTCCTGCAGTACCGCTCAGTACAGTGATCTTCATTACATGATTAGTGAAGTTCAAATCTTTAATCGTGTCTTTGCTGGCATCCTGTAAAATTCACAAATAAGTGCAAAGTGGTTACAATACTGTACAGTAAGTTAATTACCTAGGTACAGTTGATATAATTTTTCAGGTAGCTTTGCATGTACGTTTTTAAACATTTCACTGGATTAGTAATGGCAAAATGAATGTTTAGGAATGTAAACTAATATTTCATACTGACAAACTACAGCACAAAATATAACAAAAAATCATTTTGGGGAATGAAAATACTGATCTGCCTTAGACTTTTGCAGTACTGTACATATCCAAAGTCAAAACTAAATAATAATCTATTAATGTACCTGGTAGCCTTCAATGTGTCCCTCAGATGATTCTCCCAGGTAGGAAAGCAGGCAGTAAATCACAGCATCTTGCTTATCTTCAACTTGCTGTTAAAAACAAAAGTGATTTGCAGCAAACATTAATTGTGTACACCTCGATTAACATACAACTACATATCTTATAATTCAGGAAGCAAAGGATATCAGTTGTGTAATATATACATGTACCTGGCTGAGTGAATCTAGCACACTTCTAATTCTCATGCCTGCATCCCCACCCTCGAGCTTTGGAGTGTGGAGGTCCAGTTTTTATCCTCCTGAACTCATTTTGATCTAAGACAATGAAAATAAAATGTAACACGATTACAACATAGTAAATAAACACTTTTTTTGCCAACCGCAGACAAACACACACACTTGCACACAAATCATTTTTATTTGTATTATTTGTAATTAAATGAAAATTTTACATAAATAATCATAACATTTAATTATATAGTATTTAACAAATAAAGAAATATGCAACCAGAAGTGCTGCTGGACCATTGTTTACATCTTGAGACGTATATATGTGTGTGGTTGTGTATGTGTGTGTATATAAATGTATATCTATAGAACTGCAAGGTTAATGAGTGTTGTTTAAGATGTATTGCCAACTCACCTTGCATAAGCTTTAAAGGTGACTGTGATCTGTGGAACATATGTTAGAAATATTACGTTATTAAATACTAAGTTTGAATAAATATACTGAACTTATTGATTTGGAATTTGACAAGTTTTTAACAAATGCATTCAAGTAAAATAAACAATAAATTTTGGCAAGATCAGAAGAGTCTACCTAATACCACAGTATGAGAGTATTAGTATTGTACAGGTTCAGTAGGGAGGATCATCTCTGTTTAACTTTATTGATATTCATCGGTTGTTATTGATTTTATCCATAAGATGGAACAGGGTGTTGATGTGGATTAACTGGGGGTTAGCAGACTTTTTCCCTCTTTCTGATAGATGTTGACCCACTGCTCAAATCCTTTCGTTTGCACAGCAATAAAAACGTGTTTCATTAATTGATTAAGTTGAGGTGACTTTCCCTTAGTGTTCCTGTATTATCTTAATATAAAATATTATACACAATATATATTACATATTATTGGGCGAAAAAAACATAAAAGACTAAGTAAATATAACTCAGCAGTTGAATGAAACGTGACATTTTAAAGTAAGACAAAATAGAATTTGTTTGTAAAGTGCACTTAAATTATGCTATCATTATTTACAAGCTCAAAAAATTCTTTTTTTGCAGTGCCCCTTATACAGAGCAACTTACATTTATCTCCTTTATACAACTGAGCAATTGGGGGTTAAGGGCCTTGCTCAGGGGCCCAGCAGTGGTGGCTTGGTTGAGTTTATTTAACTGCCTATGAGGAGACCGCGGTTATCCTTTAAAGACGTGGCTGTTAACCCCCCTCACTAACCCACAAACTGAGAGCGCAGATACAATGATTCCCATTCTCGCACTCATTCGGTTGTAGATCGGGCAATTGGCCAGCTAAAATGCCAGTGGCGCTGCCTGTATAGGACCCGGGGGGTGCTGTCATTTCTTTTTAAGCTCGGTTACAGTGCGATTTTCAGATCCTATCGCGTTAACTGCGTAATGTTTCGTTTCTTGCTTGCTTTTGCCATTTTCTAGCTGTTTGATTTTGCCAAAGTGGACTCATTATAAATTTATTTATTTGAGGGAGGATACAGGGTGGGGTTTAGTGCTCGTGCATGTGCGCTTAATTTCAAGTTTGATTTAGTAGGGGTAAAATGATACAAGTCATGGCGTTTATCTGTTTTAGTGGACTGTACCTCTATATGTAAGTTGCCTGAGACTGGGGCTAAGGTGGCTAGATTTCTGCATTTTGGTGACTGTCGTTAAAGAACAATTCAGTCATTTAGTTAATTTTGAATGAATCCCTAATATAGGAACTTCGTTGATGTTTGGTTCCCTTTCAAGCTTCACTGGGCATTGTGCTATGGAAAACTCCCCACCCTTACTTTTCTTCTGAAACTTAATGGCTCACTTCAGTCTGACCTTTTGCCACCTGTACACAAAGGTGCTCATTTGCAAGCAAGTGCCGCTGTTTAAAGAATATATTAGTAATAGAGTCTTACTGCCACGTCCATGAGGCAGCTGTATGCTTTAAATTGGCAGCTCTTTGCTCAATGGTGTTATATTGACAGCATGGCCGGTTTTCGGCAATTTAATCAGCTCTTTGTGTTCTACGGTGGTGGCACAAGAAGGCGAGTCTCTAACCAGAGACCTTTCCACTGGATCGTAGATGCTGCTTATTCGACTCGGGGCGTAAACTGCCTTCTCAGCATTAAGGCTTCTCAAATCAGTACATTGTTAAGAGGATGTCGCTTGATGAACGAACGACTTGGCAGAGAAGTAAGTATAAGTATATTCCATTCATTGTCATTGTGCAAGGTACATGTACAGAGCCAATGAAATGCATTTTTCGCATATCCCATCTTAGTAAGTTGGGTTCAGAGCGCAGGGTCAGCTATGATGCAGCGCCCCTGGAGCAGGAGGGGTTAAGGGTCTTGCTCAAGTGGTTGACTTGCCGGAGGTGGGGCTTGAACCCAGGTCTTCAGATTAACAACTCAGCACCTTAACCATTTGAGCCACCCTGCCCCTGGGGAGTCAGAGAGGGAGACACGGAGACAGAATGTGTGTGAAAAAGTCAGAGGGAGAGAGAGAGAGAGAGAGAGAAAGGTGTGATTAGGAGATTATTTGTTTAATGTGAGATTTTGTGTGTGTGTGTGTGTGTGTGTGTGTGTGTGTGTGTGTGTGTGTGTATCTTATTTTGGTCATCACAGGAAGGAATTTCTCAAAACGAATAAATCCACTTGTCTCCTCTTCCTCTATCTACACAAACACACACAAACACAATGTTAACAGTCTTCAACACAGTTTGTATGTAATAAAGTAGAGATACAATAATGTCACTTGTGATGTGAGCTAATCATAGACTAACGACCCATAGGTAAACAACGAATTAATCTGTTTCTTATATTTTGGCTGTATGTGTGTGTTTTGTACTGCGCTGGCGTTTCTGTTAAGTGATAAACTCTCGAGGGATTTCACAGGACTTTAGTTCTGTGTTTGTGTATCCTAGTAACCGGAGTGAGCGTCATGGCGGAAGAAAAAGACTCGGCAGGTACGAATTTAAAAATAAGTTTAAAAATAAGTTTTATACAGCGTTATAGAGAAATATCCGGTGTGTTATATTTAATAAATTGTTGTAGCCGACATGCTTACGGAAACCTTACATTTTTACCGAGTTTATGATTACAGTAAAGTTTAACCGATTTTCAAACACCTTTACGCTTGCTTGCTTATTTATTTATTTTACTATTTATCTATCTTCTAAACAAAAGAAAATAACAAAAGCATTTACATTAAAATAAAGTATATGAAAAAAATAACTTGGTCTGTAGGTGTGTCATTGAGTTGTCGGTTATCTATCTTCATTATGAAGCTGAACTCTTCATATACACACACCAAACACCTCAAGCATTCTTATAAAACATTTCAAGAGCATTTTAATAACAGTATAACGAAGTGAATATTTAATGTACGTGTGTGTGTGTAGGAGCAGAAGAGTCTGCGCTGCAGCGGAGGATCACCGCTACATTTGATGTGTTCGATCATGAATCTAATCACACTGTGGACATTAGGTACGATCAAACACACACACACGTGTCTGCATTTTTGTTATTGATGGCTCTTACTATTGTTGATGGTGTGTGTGTAGGGAGATTGGCACTATAATTCGTTCTCTTGGATGTTTCCCCACAGAAGCGGAGCTACATGACATAATCGCTGAGGTAAAAGTGACATTATTGTATCTCTACTTTATTACAAACAAACTGTGTTGAAGACTGTTAACATTGTGTGTATGTGTGTTTGTATGGGTTTGTGTAGCTAGAGGATGAGGAGACAAGTGGATTTATTCGTTTTGAGAAATTCCTTCCTGTGATGACCAAAATATCAATGGACAAAAAGTAAGATACACACACACACACACACACACACACACACACACACACACACACACACAAAAAAAAAAAATCTCACATTAAACAAATAATCTCCTAATCACACCTTTCTCTCTCTCTCTCCCTCGGACTTTTTCACACACATTCTGTCTCCGTGTCTCCCTCTCTGACTCTGTGTTTAGATTTCGTCCTATTCCTGAAGATTTACTCCTGCAAGCATTTGAGGTCACCCACAAACTCACTCTAACAATCACTCCACAATCACTCCACAATCACCCCCACTCTCACCCCTACAAATCACTCCCACACTCACTAACTCACCCTGCACTCACTTCCACACTCACTCTGACTCTCATCCCCACTCTAATTTCCAATCTTATTCCCACTCATTCCCACTCTCACAATCACCCCACAATCACTCCACACTTACCAGATACTCATGCCCACACTCAATCATTCCCACAATCATCCCCACATTTACCCCTGCATTTACTCACTCAATTACCCTGCACTCACTTCCACACTCACCCCCACACTCTTACTTCCCAAATCACCCACACAATCACTCCCACTTTCACCTACAAACTCAACCCCCACATTACCCCCCCCACACTTAAGCATTTGAGGTCACTTACCCCTACACTCCCACACTCACCCCCAACATTCACTCTGCACTCACCTCCACAATCACCTCCACAATCACCTTTACAATCACTTTTACACTTACACCAAACTCACCTCCAGACCTCTACAATCACCCCCCACCACACTTACACCACATTCAGCCCTACACTCACCCTCACCCCACACTAATTACTAATTACAACACGCTCTACCTCTACAATCACACCACACTTATCCTACACTCACTCTATACTCACTCCACACTCACCCACACAAGCATCCCACAGTGTGAGAATTATACATCTAAAAAACATTGTTTTGGCACGCACTGATAATAAACATATATTGTGTGTGTGTGTGTGTGTATTCAGGTGTTGGACCAGCAGAAAAACGGATATCTAGAACCAGAGGAACTCACCAAGTATCTAACACAGGAAGGTATACAATGTTACAAAAACTCGAATTCCTGTCTCAGTATGAAGAGGTCAAATAATACAGAACCAGTGTCTCTTTCTCAGTCTCTCTCTCTCTCTCTCTCTCTCTCTCTCTCTTTTCTTCTTTCTGTCTCTGTAACTCTCTTATATGTCTCTTTCAGGTGAGCCGTTTTCTAATGAGGAAGTGGATGAGATGCTCTCAGCTGCTCTCGATCCTGATAAACAGGTTGTCTTCTACAAGGAGTTTGTTGGCATGTTGACCCTTGATGACCAACGGTTATGATGGTAATCATGGAAACGAAGCTAGGCATCATGTGAAATGAAACTAAAGGACCTGTGTGTCTACTAGATTTCAGCTCAGATTTATTTCTGCCTAGAACTGTTGTAATGATGAGTGTGGTGTTAATCACACACACGCATACACTAAAATCAATAAACAAGTTTGAATTAAATCTGTGTTTTAGTTAAAAGCGTCATTCTGTTTATTCTGAAGTGTGATATAAAAATTACTTACAACAGCAGCACTGGAAGTAGGACGCCAGCAGGGGGCACCGTGTGTCTGTGTAACACAAAACACACAGGGGCGCGCACACACGCACACACACACACACACACACACACAAATTTGTGACATTTGTAGATAAAATGTCGAGTTAAACACCGGAACGCGCTGCTCTAAATGCCAGTGTCCATTAACTTACTTCTTGTCTGTATGTGTGTGTTTAGAGAGCATCACTTTATTAAATAAACACAGGGCAGGACGACCCCGCCCACATCCAGATGTGCGCGAGCGTTTTACATACGCGCGCGTGCGAGAGAGGCGCACATCATGTATGTGTGTGCATGTGTGTGTTGCATGCATTAGAAGCACCCGCAGACCCGTGTGGCGTTTTCTCTCGTTTTGTGCACATTCTGCAAATTTCGTGGAAAAGCACAGAGGGACCGCGGGACTACGCACGCGCGTGTGTTTGTGTGTAGGGACATGCATATAGATGATGGCGAGTTGGCCCGCATGGCACTGAGACGGAGGCGCGCGCAGGAATAATCTACCTCACGGTGATTTCAGAGAAAATTTCATCATGACATCTCTAAGCGGCAATAAAGAGAGGAGCCGGAACAGGAAGCACGCGGTGAGAGGCTCGTTTATTTTATATTATTTTATCATTTATGCGTCACGCGCTCATGAATATTAATAGGCCTTTAGATTGAGGCACCAGGCGGCTGATGAATCCTAGATGCCTTCAAAACAGAGACATAATGATGTCCAGGGCAGAGAGAAAGACGGGGTGACAGCGAGACAGGTAACAGTGAAACAGGTGACGGTGAGACAGGTGACGTTGAGAAAGATTGTTGCTGTATAAACTTTAGTGCTCATTAGTTTCCTAGACACATGCACACACATGCACACACACGCACACACTGCCTGTTATAATCGATATGCACAGTTAGGACGCTACACACTCCTCACACAGTTACAGCACTGCAATAACTAAGGCATAAGGGCGTGTGTAGGTGTGTGTCTCTGGTGTGTGTTGGTGTGGCATTGTCGAGTCTGCCAGAGTCCCTTTGATCTGTGTGTGTGTGTGTGTGTTTAATGTGTGTTGAATCAGCAGTGTTCTAAGAGTCTGATGTGTGTGTGTTTGTGTGTGTTAGATCAGCAGAGTTTGCTAAGAACCTGATGTCTGTGTGTGTGTTAGAACAGTGGAGTGTGCTAAGAGTCTGATGGTTGTGTGTGTTAGATCAGCGGAGTGTAGTAAGGTTCTAATGCGTGTGCGTATTAGATCAGCGGAGCGTGCTGAGAGTGTGATGTGTGTGTTTGTGTTAGATCGGCAAAGCGTGTTGAGAGTCTGATTTGTGTGTTAGATCAGCAGAGTGTGCTGAGAGTCTGGTGTGTTGTGTGTTAGAGCACCAGAGTGTGCTGAGAGTCTGATGTGTGTGTTAGATCAGTGGAGTGTGCTGAGAGTCTGATTACTGTGTGTGTTAGATCAGCGGAGCGTGCTGAGACTGATGTGTGTGTGTGTGTGTGTGTGTTAAAGCAGCGAAGTGTGCTAAGAGTCTGATGTGTGTAATATATCAGCGGAGCGTGCTAAGAGTCTGATGTGTGTGTATGTGTTAGAGCAGCCAAGTGTGCTGAGAGTCTGATGTGTGTGTTAGATCAGCAAAGTGTGCTGAGAGTCTGATTTGTGTGTTAGATCAGTGGAGTGTGCGGAGAGTCCGATGTGTTTGTGTGTTAGAGCACCAGAGTGTGCTGAGAGTCTGATGTGTGTGTAAGATCAACGGATTGTGCTGAGATTCTGATGTGTGTTTAAGATCAGCTGAGTGTGCTGAGAGTCTGATGACTGTGTGTGTTAGATCAGTGGAGTGTGCTGAGACTGATGTGTTGCTGAAGGAAATCTCTGGAGATCCACAAAGACACACTTCTGCTTTCAAGCTGTTAGAACCTGTAATAAAGTCCCATATAATAATACATTTTATTTATGGGTGCCTTACAAACTCTCAAGGTCACCTTACAAAATACATTTAAAACACAACATAAACATACAGTAGACAATCAGAATAATATAATACTATTTACAAAATAAAGTAAAAAGTAATCAGTAACAAGCGCAAATATAAAAAGCAGTCTACGCTTCTGATGTCAGCAGGAAGACTGTTCCAAAAGCGGGACTGAATGCTCTAAGCCCCATGGTGGACAGTTGAGCTGCTGGTGTAGTGAGTTGGTTAGTAGAAGAGGATCTGAGTGTACAAGAAGGTGTGTATAGTTGGAGAAGGTCAGGCAGATATGGTGGAGCAAGATTATGAAGCCTTGAAGGTGAAAAGAAGAATCTTATAATCAATACGGAATAAGAACTGGCATGATATGATATAAACACATAGCTGAACTTTCATATAGCAAAGAATTATAGCAGCTTGGGGGCAGAGCTGAAGCATGACAGCTGGAATAGGAACAGATGTGAGCGTGTGTTTATTTCACCATGCTTACCCCCGGAGATGACATGGCTTGGTTTTCTGTCTCTGGTGTTGGTTAGATAATGGATTGTTCTCCCACCAAATCGGCCTCTGTCTCTCCGGAATCGTGGTACAGCAAAGCATGTGAAGAGTCTCGCTCTGTGTTCCGGCCGGTTCCGGAGGGAGCACGTTCTGTTCCTGGCTCCTCAGGCGCCCCCTCCCCGGGCTCTGGAACCTCCTCCCCGGGTTCCTTCTCCAGCTCTCCAGGCACCGTGTCTCCAGGGATAGGGACAAGTTCTCCAGGTTCTTTGGGAGGTTCCCCAGGGTTCGGTACAGGTTCTCCAGCCTCGGGCAGTGGCAGTTCTCCAGGTTCTGAAAGAGGAACATGGTGTGATACCTGCACCAGCCACCTGGTGGAGCTGAAGAGGCACGCAGCCAAACTGCTCCTTCCTGGACCTTATTCCTCCAAGGTAACACTCATTGTGTCTCTCTGTCTCTCTCTTTCTCTCTCTCACACAGTGTCTTTCGGTACACTGTCTGTTTCCTCTACTCTCTCTGTCACTCTCTCCTAACTTCTTACCTTCTACTCTGTTTCCCTGTCTCTTTCTCTTTTTCTCTGTTTCTCACACACTTTTTCTGTGTGACAGTGATTAATGGCTGTGTGTTCTATCTACACACACTATTGAGTCCAAAGGTACTCAAACCCTTAACCCAAAAGAAGAATACTGCAGCAATATGTTTTATGTGTGTGTGTTACCACAGCATCCATGTATGTGTGTGTGTGTCACAATCCTTCACTTTCCAAACTCTGAGCACAAGTAATGCACTGAAGCGGGGCAGTGTAGTGAACATCCAGGTTACCATGACAACCTGCTTTAATGTCCCTCACACACACACTCCTGTGCTGATGAAATGTAATGTAGTGTAATGTAAATCCTGATACTGAATTATTTTTACACTCCACAGTGTGTTTCAGACAAAGCCAATGATGAGACCAAAACATATCTATAAGTCATTAATTACTAGGACAGTCTGTATCTTTGGATTAATGAACACCTAAACCATAACACCTAAACCCTAACTCCTAACCTCTAATCCCTAAATTCTAACCCACAACATCTTAACCTTAAACCCTAACCTTTAACCCATAACCTCTTAATCTTAAATCCTAACCTGTAACTTTTAATTTAATATTAACCCCTAAACCCTAACACTTATTCCCTTAACCCTATCCTCTAACCCCTAAAACCCTTTTGCCAAACCCTAAATCCTAAATCTATAAACCTGTTAACACTAACCCGTAACCCCTAAACTCTAAACTTATAACCCTAACCCCTAAACCCTAACCCCTAACTCATACAGAGCAGAGTTCTGAGTTGGAAGCTTGTAGAAAATATGCAGCAACTTCACTCTTTTACCACTCAGCACTGATTTCAAGTGCGGGATTGAGATTAAACGTGGAATAGAGTCGGAGTGCAGGATGCTTATAGAGCGTGGGATGAAGAAGTAATGCGGGATATACATGTGATTGAGATGAAGTGTGGGATGGAAATGGAGCATGGGAGGAAGTGCGGGATGGAGAAGGAGTGTGGGATTGGACATGTAGTATAGGATGAGGATGGAGCGCAGGATGGAGATTGGACATGGGATGAAGATGGAGTGTGGGATGGAGATTTAGCGCAGGATAGAAACATTAGTGCAAAATGGAGATGTAGGATGGGATGGAGATGTAGTTTGGTATGGAGATAAAGCTTAGCATAGACTGAGTTGGAGATGGAGTGCGAGATGGAGATGGAGCGCAGCATAGACGTGAAATGGAGTGTGAGATGGAGCACAGGAAAAGAATTAAGTGTGGGATGGAGATAGAGCGCAGGATGGAGATGTGGTGTGAGATGGAGAAGAAGTGTAGGCTGGAGATGGAGTGCGGGATAGAGATAGAGCATGGGATGGAAATGTGATGCGGGATAGAGATGGAGCATGGCCTGGAGATGAAATACGGGATAGAGAGGAAGTGTGGAATGGAGATGTAGTGCGCAATGGAGATGGAGCATAGGATGGAGAGGTAGAGCAGGATGGAGTGCGGGATGGGACAATAAGTGTGAGATGGAGACTGCGCATGGGATAAAGAAAGGGTGCCGAATGGAGCTGGAGTACGGAATAAAGAGGGAGTGCCGGATACAGCTGTAGTCCGGGATGGAGAGGTGGAGCAGGATGGAAATGGACTGCAGGAGCGCGGATAAGGAAAATTGTGCGGGATGGAAATTTAGTGCAAGATGGAGCGCCGGAAAAAATTAAGTGCGGGATGGAGATATAGTGTGAGATAGAGATATAGTATAGCATAGTACGTGGGGTGGAGATGGAGTGCGGGATAGAGATGAAGCTCAGGATGGAAATTTAGTGCGTGGAGGAGATGTAGTGTGAAATAGACATTGAGCGTGGGCTGAAGATGAAGTGCTGGATAGAGATGAAGCGGAATGGAGATGGAGCATAGGATGGAGAGGTAGAGCAGGATGGAGATGGAGTGTAGGATAGAGATGGAGTGGGGGATAGAGATGGAGTGCGGAATGGAGATAAAGTGTGGGCTGGAGATGGAGTACGGGATAGAGATAGAGTGCAAGATGGAGATGTAGTCCGAAATGGAGATGGAGCGCGGGATGGAAAAATAAGTGTGAGATGGAGCTGGAGTGCGGGATGGAGATAAAGCACGGGCTGGGGATGGAGTACGGCATAGGGATGGAGATGTAGTCCGGAATGGAGATGGAGCACGAGATGGAGTGCCAGATGGAGATGGAGTACAGGATAGAGTTGCAGGTAGAGTTGACGGAGATTGCGCATGCAATGGAGATTGTGCAAGGGATTGAAATGGAGTGCAGGAAAGGGACGTAGTGCAGGATAGAGAGGAAGTGTGGGATGAAGATGTAGTGCGGAATGGAGATGGAGCATGGAATGGAGATATAGCACGAAAAGGAGATAGAGACAGAAGAGAGATGGGATGCAGAATGAAGATATAGTGCAAGATGGAGATCGAGTGCGGAATAGAGATGAAGCGTGGAATGTGGAGGTACAGCAGATGGAAAAATTAATGTGGTAGATGGAGATTGCGCATGAGATGGAGATGGAGTACCTGATGGAGATAAAGCGCAGGATAGAGATGGAGCACAGGTAGAAGATGAAGCATGGGATGGAGATTTAGTGGTAGATGGAGATGGAGTGCGGAATGAAGATGTAGCAGTAGAGAAGTTGGTAAAAGTGAAAGGAGAGGAGAGGCAAAAAAGTAAGAAAGGGGTAAAAAAAGAATGAGGGAAGAGAAGAGAAAAAAGAGAGCGAGAAAGATGGAATATGAAATCAAGGGATGAAACAGAAAAAGAATCTAAGATGTATAATCATATAACATTAAAAAAAGGTAGAGAGAAGGTTGGGGGAGGGGAGGAGAGAAAAAGAGAGAGGGAAAAAGAGAAAGATGGAGAGAGAGAGAGAAAGATGGATAGAGCTGTGAGGGTGAGGGGACACATACACACACAGAGATCAGAAAGCGTAATGAGAGAGTGTGTGTGTGTGTGTGTGTGTGTGTGTGTGTGCAGTAATGAATAATGGAGCAGGTTCACTGCAGTGTGAGACGTCCATTTGTCCTGACACCCTAACACTTCTGAAATAAGCAAGTAAAGCATTACTCAGAAACCCTACAACGACTTGGTTCAAGTCCCAGCATGTAGTGCACCAAACTCATGCACCAAACACACAGACACACACAGCTGTTTATTTAATCACAGTCTATTAACAATTGTGTGTAGCTCTCTGTGTTTGTTAGCCATAGCATTAGTTATCTCAATATATTTATCATTATTATATTATTATCCCATTATCTCCTTGTATTAATATCTCATTATTATATATTAGTGTCATTACGTTATCTCATTATATTATTATATTTAGGGGTTTAAGTACGTACGGCTGAAACCCTATTACTATAGAGTAGTAGTAGTCTTGACAGCTACTCAGATACAAATAGCCACCCTAAACAGCAAAGTTACAACAGTGCCAAAGACCATATTTCAGACATTTTTGGCCCTGGGACCATATTTCAGACATTTTTTCATAGACTAAAAAAACTTTACATTTTTGGAATATTTGGCTTAAAACAAACAAAACTGCAAAGTCTGGTTGAGTTATGTCCAAAACCTACTTTTGCAAACTATACCAGGATATACCACACCTGATCAGCACCTAATCACTGCAGAAATATTCTCTGGACAGTGAATATTATTAATTATTTTAAAAAGTTAAAACTTTGACTCTTCATTTCTTAGGAAAGCCAAAACATTTGAAATGGGTGGGGCCAATTTTACTTGAATGGAATGAACACACAACACGTGTAAAAGCTTAATCTTTAGTCAAATAAAAACAAATTGTGCAGCTTTGCCACTCGATGGCCCTATAATCTGGAAACAAAATAAAACTGCTATAACTATGCAAGTGTTGGTCCGATTGACTTAAAATTTGGTATGCAGTGTCTCAGTAGGGGCACAAGTGTCTATGAGGACATTCATGTTCAGACCTATTAGACAAGATTAACGGAGGTCAATCGGAACAAATCTTAGTGGCTTTGTAATCATGTGGTGTTTTACACATCCACACAATGTGCATATAATTTAATAGATCTCATAATGAGCAACTTTCTCTCAAGTCAAACAAATAATTCCTGAAATATTCTCAACTATGTTGAAAACCTACCTTTTTACAAGAATCATAGTGATCTTATGAAGCCATATATCAAAACACTCAGAAACTGCATCACAAGTGTCATAGTGAAGTCACCAAGCTATCCTATATTCAATCATGACATATAAAAACACTCAACACATCAAAGACAACTGCCTAACAAGCACGCCTTCCAATATCTTCAAGAAATGTATGTTTGGTTATGTTTATAATCATGCATTACATGATACTAATGAAGCATGACAATTTTTATGGTGATTTAATCTTAATTGACATTGTAGTAGTTATAAAGGTTAAATAACACTACACGTATATGCTAAAGTCTTTACCAGCACTAGTTGTGAGTGCATTATTTCATATGACATCATTTGCAGTCATGAAAATATTTGTGTCATTTGGAATTTTTTTGCTTAAACCGGGCTGCTTGCAGCAATATTACTATATTGTTAGAAGAGCATCGAGGGTGAGGAGACTGTACCTTAAATACACAAACATATTAGTGTGTGCACTTCCAGTGGTCAGTGTGTAAGTGTCATGTGTGTAAACAGGTGGTGCTCTGGAGGTCTGTGCCTGGAATCTGTGCAGTTTCTATCTGTGTAACACACCACGTTGTTGTGTGCATTCCATTTACACATACTCATTTCTTTCATGTGTCCTAGTTGCCTAGCAACAGTGTTCTCATGACCTTCAGCATGGTTATGGTGTTACCACATAGTAGCAGTCATTAAGGTGTAGAGAAGCGTGTGTGTTAAAGAGAAAGTGCAGAAATAGACAGACGTGTATCTCACCTTATCACCTACATAGCCACAGGAACAATTTATTTTTTGTTGAGTGGGGGTGTGGGGCTGAAGAAATAAAAGGGCACTAAACTCCAAGCCCACACCCTTGGGGTGCATCCTCATCTACCCTACCCTACTGCAAATCTGCTACCTTCTCTGATTGATTCACCATCTTAAGGCTCAATTGTTTTATTTTTTTTGAGATTTTGATAAAAATCAGAAATGTGTTTTGCACTATTTGGACTGGTGTTTTCTTGGATTTCAGTGAAGGGTGCAGTGAGTATGTTGTGATTACATGTAGTCTATATTTTTTTTTACTTTACTGAATATTTAAATTACTAAAACTAAATAAAATAATAAATATATTGATATAATACCTTTTTTATGTTACAAAATTTTCATTAATTTAACACCCCACCCCCACACATACACCCTCAGCACCCCTATTTCCTAGGGTAATGATCATCTGTCTGACTGCAGCACACACACATTAGAATCTGTCACATAGAGATCCGAGTTTGTTTGACCTCACTGCTAGACATCCGTGTGTGTGTGTGTGTGTGTGTGCAAGAGAGACATTAACAGCTGTATTAAGAGAAACTGACACTCTACACGTTTTATCACACAAACAGATAACCATGAATACTCAAATACCTCAGTCTATAAACACTGCTTAAAGAAACATACACACTCATTTTTACACACACATTTATGTACTGACAAATAGGAACACTGTATTTTAGTTATTAAACATTAACACAGAGAAAAAGACAGTACATTATTTATTTTTGTAAACTTATCTCTTGTTTATATGTCTCACTCTCTTGTCCTAGGACCTGTCTTTCTCTCCACTTCTTCAGGAGAAGCTGCACATCCCCAGCAGTCCGAGGAAAGCGTGGAACGAGCAGGAGAGCCGTTGTGAAGTTTGCTTCACACACCTTAGCCAGCTGAAACAGGAAGCTGTGCGATTAGTGCTCACCTGTGAAGTGTCCCCCGGGTCTCCACCCACTCTCCTCTCATTAGTGGGCACAAAGAACTTCATCCAAGGCTCCACTCCACTCCACCTGTCCGTATCACACTATCCTGTCCCTTTTTCCTCCTCTAACAGTGCAGCTTCGACCTCCAGCGTCTCATCAACCTGCAGTACCGCCTGTAGCATTAGCAATGTTAGCATTAGCAGCCCTCAGCATACCAAGCATGGCAGCAAACCAAACACAACTGGTGCGGAGAGAAAGAGCAGCTCTCTGTCACAGACACATCCTGAAAACAACTGGTCACCTACACACCTGTCTTGCTCCAACGGAGTCACACCCTTTCCCTATCAGGTAGGACATGCACCATACACACACCCTTAACCATAGCTTTGTCCCAAACTTACACACACACTCGTGATGAATGGCACTAATTTCAGACTTGACAGTTCTGTACTCAAGTCAGAGTCTCCAGAGTCTCTCTGTCTTCGTCTCTCTCTCTCTCTCTCTCTCTCTCCCTGTCTGTGTGTGTGTATGAGAAAGAGAGATAGAAAAAGGATGTTACTAGTGCAAAGGCTGTTGTTGGGAAGCAAGTTTTTATTGTAATTATGATGTATAAACCAGACTGTGTTTTTTGTGTGTGGTGGAAGTCTGGTGGAAAATTATCCTCGTAAAGTCTTGACTGCTGCCTTCCACTATCTATCACATCTCTACTTGGGGCAGAAACACAGTTCTACACATTTGCTCTCACACATACACACACACATCTGGATATTGTGTCTCTCACTTCAGCATTATCTGTGTGACTGCATGTTTATGTGTGTGTAGATGTCAGACAGTAATAAAGAGTGCATGCGTGATGCTGCGAACAGCTGCAATACAGATCGCCTGGCCCTGCCCCCAGCCCCACCCACTATAGCCCCTTCCACAGGAGCATCAGCTGCAGTCTCCTTTTTCGCCAGGTGAGAATCTGAATTTAAATATTTATGAAAATTATACCGATTGCTTAGGTACTATGAGGTCATTAGGCTCCTCCAAGTCAGATGTGATGTATATGATTCTAGGACCACTACTAAACACAACTCTAATTAACCAACTGATAAACAGGGAGGTGGCCTTTATTGATCATATGATTAAATACTTCCTCTCTCAGAGCGGCTCAGAAACTAAACCTGTCCTCTAAAAAGAAAAAGCAGAAGTTGACGCCCACCACCCCACTGGCTCCACCCCTTTTTCCTTCAAACTTCAGTGGAATCCTGCAGCTCACTCCGCCCCCTGCCCCGCCCTGTCTGCTCAGAGCTGTCGGTAAAGTAAGAGATAATCCAGGACTCGGAAAGGTGAGGAAGACCTGATCACATGCCCATCCGAATGATTCACGAATCTCACTGCCACCAGACTGAATGTGAAAGCCAGCAGTTCAACAGGTGTGTGTGTGTGTGTGTTGATGTGCAGGTAAAGGTAATGCTGCGTGTGTGTGCCGTGTCTCACGCCGAGTCCAGCTCCTTCCTGAAGGTGGACTCTCGTAAGAAACAAGTTAGCATCATGGACCCAGCTGTTAACTCCCAGCACAACACTAATCAGAAACGAGGAGCCTCGACACAAGCCCCGCCCAGAATTTTCACTTTTGACTCTGCTTTCTCTCGTGATTCCTCTCAGGTAAATGTCTGTCCTTCTCTACTTCCTGTGTGACTTAAGCAAGAAATATCCCTTCTAAAAGAGGAGCCTGTGTATGTGTGTATGTTCCAGGCAGAGGTGTGCGCAGGTACAGTAGCTGAGGTGATCCAGTCGGTGGTGAATGGAGCTGATGGGTGTGTGTTCTGTTTTGGTCATGCCAAACTGGGTGAGAAAAATCAGCTGTTTAAACACTACCTTCTTTAACCTTATATTAAAGCTTATGGTGCAAGCAGCAAAATTGTGTCTATGTGTGCCTGTATACGTTTAAACATGCAGTGTGTACAAAAACCCCAGATGTGGATACTGATGTTGGTGCAGTCCAAACTCTAAGAGTTACACTGAGGTTCCTCAGAGAGAAAGAAATGAAGAGCAAGTGTGTGTTACTGCCCATAAAACCTGTCTAGGTGAGATGGGGTTAAAGAGTTAAATCGTGAACATGACGCCGCCAAGACAAACGAGTGCCTCTCAAAGAAATGGACACAAAATTAGAAACAGAAAATAAGGCACATGAGACTCTATATCAGAGCCGCTGCCATGCATGCTAACACTAATATCGGCAATTCCCATAATAAAGCTGGAACACAGTGAGGAACAATTAAGTACAACAATTCATCTTTGCTTGCTGCACTTTTTATAAAAAAACATATAATTACATTTCAATCACAATAAAAACACTAAACAAAAACAAACAAATAAAAAAAAAATATGGAAACAGCTTTAGCTGAAGCATGCTTATGGTTCAGTCAGCTAATACTTGCTAATACGATGGTATGAAATGGGTATGCGTTGTGTGTTTTGAGTGTAACAAAAACAACAGGAAACAAAAAGTGTCATTAGCCTTTGATCTGCAGTTACAGTATTACAGGAGATAAATCAGGAAAATGTTTAATGAGGCTCAGCATTGTGTTATTACCTTGTGTGTGTGACGAAATTATTTAAACACACTCGGGAGCATACAGGGTCATTAATCACACGTTAAAACACACACTCTTCCTCTGGTGAAGATTGGTTGTGTCTTAATAACTAACTGACTAAACTAATATACACTGTAACAGTGAACACTACAAGAGATTTACTGTGTGTTGACATGAGACTAACACACACCGTAAAGCTGATGGAAGTCTTACTGTGAGCAAAGCTGGAAAGCCATCTGTCCCTGTGCATGAGCAGTCTGTCCTGAAATGAGTGTGTGCTTTAGGACACATTCTCTGTGATATCAATGTATGCGTGTGTGCACAGGAAAAACATACACCATGATTGGGAAGGACGACTCCATGCAGAACCTAGGCATTATTCCCTGTGCCATCTCCTGGCTCTTTAAGATAATCACAGAACGGAAGGAGAAAACCGGCGCTCGCTTCTCTGTCCGCGTGTCGGCCGTGGAGGTGTGGGGGAGGGGTGAGAACCTAAGAGACCTGCTGGCAGACGTGGCCACCGGTAGTTTACAGGATGGTCAGGCTCCTGGAGTTTATCTGTGTGAGGACCCCATCTGTGGCATGCAGGTGAGGAGTGGGCTGGGCTTCCACCTAATGAAGGCTATAATTCTACAGAAAGAATTATATCTCCGTTACAGTTAAGCAGACAGATGGGGTTTGTTGGTGTATAACGAATGTGTTCGTTGTGTAGCTGAAGAATCAGAGCGAACTGCGAGCAGCAACAGCAGAGAATGCTGCCTTCTTTTTGGATGCCGCTCTTGCGGCTCGGTACAGCAGCCGAGGAGAGTGTGACGAGGACGAACATCGCAACTCGCACATGCTCTTTACCCTGCACGTGTACCAGTACCGCATGGAGAAAAGCGGAAAAGGAGGCAGTAAGTGTGTATGAGGGTGACAAATGATTCAGGATTTATAATGTGCTACATTGTACTGTATTCATCACGTGTGCGTCTGTGTGTCAGTGTCCGGAGGTCGCAGTCGTCTTCACCTGATAGATTTGGGAAGCTGTCTAAAGCAGTTGGCTAAACCCTGTGAAAGTGCCACTCCCAGTCCCTGTCTGTCTCTTTCGGCCCTTGGGAACGTCATCCTGGCCCTGGTCAACGGCTCCAAACACATCCCATATAAGTAGGAGACCAACTATAGCGTTATCTCTTTCATCACTATCATTCTCATCATCACAATCATTTATCATCACTACCATCATCACCATAATCATCAGCATCACTATTCTCAGCAGCAGCAGTATCATCATCATTTTCTCGATCACCATTATCATCATCAGGAGCTTTGGGAGTTTATAAATGCATTAAATTATCAATGATCCTAGTGTAATTTATTAAGAGATAAATGCTCTGTGTATATTGTAGGAGGGTCAACACTAGGATTAAACATCAAAGCTAAAAAACAAAAAAAAAAAATCAAATGTAGACGTTGAGTCGGATTGACACACAGCTTGATACTCTAATTATATTTTATAATTTGTTAATTATATTTTATATTTATTTTATATATTTATACATCATGAGCTGTAATCATGTGATCAGAACTGACTAGGTGCCAAGCTCCTCTTCACCTTCCCTTCTCTGTATGATGATATCTTTTGACCTTCAGTGATGAAATATTGGTGGTTGTATTGTGATTCACAGGGACAGTAAGTTAGCAATGCTGTTGCGAGAGTCGCTGGGAAACATAAACTGTCGCACCACCATGATCGCACACATCTCCTCGTCTCCCAGTCACTTTTCAGAGACTCTTTCTACACTGCAGATAGCTTCTAGAGTGCTGAGGATGAAGAAGAAGAAGACTAAAGTAAGTGTGGTAGGAGTCAGAGCTCAAAATGTTACTAAATTCACTCACTATATTAGCTTTCAATATTAAATATGAATCTCATTTCCAGCAGTACACGTCCAGCTCCTCAGGTGGAGAAAGCTCATGTGAGGAGGGAAGAATGAGACGCCCCACTCAGCTTCGGAACATCCATTCCAGAAACGTTAGAGACTCCGAAATACCCCTGCTTCACATTTCCAGTGAACCAGATGACTACTCCAGCAGCGAGCAGTCCTGTGACACGGTCATCTATGTAGGTCCAAATGGTTCAGCACTTTCAGACAAAGAGCTTACAGACAACGAAGGTCCTCCAGAGTTTGTACCCATTGTCCCATCTTTACTTAAGAGTCAACAGGGCAGGCTAGCACCATTGTCTCAGATAGGGGATTCACTAATCCTGCCTCCTCAAAGTGTTCAGTTGATTCCGACCATTCATGCTCACACACTTCCTCCTCCTGTACCTGAAGAAACTGTAGAGTCAAGCAAGCAGGAGAAGGACTGTCTCAAATGCAACACATTTGCAGAGCTGCAGGAGCGACTGGGCTGCATTGACGGCAGTGAGGATGTGAATACATTTCCTTTTGAAGAAGTTCCAACCAGCAGACTTAAGACAATTGAGTCTCTTCCATCTAGCACCAACACAAGTTTGTCCAAGAGTATCTCGAATGATCAGCAGCTGGAGGAGATCCGGGAAGTGGTAGAAGAAGCAGAAATTGCACAAACTATTATAGAAAGTCTGACCAAGTCTACGGCAAACAGTTTGTGCTACCAGTGTGAGTGGGGGGACTGGTGTCAGACAGCCTACGGCTCTTCAAAGAGCCAACAGTCTTCAGGACAGCAGGGAGTCCATTAGTGGAGCAAGCAGCAGTGATGGTAAACCTCGTTCCATGGGTTCCCCCAGACTTGGTATCGCTAGCTTGACAAAAACAACAGAGTATAAACCTTCATCTTCACCCTCTCAGCGCAGCAAAGTCTATACTCAGAAAGGAGTAATGCCTAACACACCGCCACAATGCACACAAAACCTGTATGGAGACTCAGGAAAGTCCTCTACGGAGTCGTTACTTCAGGCTGAATTCAGAACTTCTCCTGTTGGAATGAGTCCTCAGGTTCTCATGCGTTCCTCTTCCTCCAAAAGTCTAGGATCAGTGGACACACTGTGCAATGACGTTCCTCAACTTCCTCTGGACAGTAAGAACTCCACCTCAGACACTCTGCAGCAGCTCCGAGAGCCACAGGGGGAGGATTGTTTAATCTTTACTCTGGTAAAGGAGCGAAAAGTGAAAGGGCTCATGGAGGACAGCATGGGTGACTGCTCTGTTCAGGCTCCTGCATCAGGTTCACAGCCCATCAGCTGCATGAGTGGAGACCTGGAGTGCTACAGCAATTTAGTGTCCACTATGACTTCCACTATTTTAGATGCTAAAGTTGATAAATTCCAGCCTCTTGGTAAGCATGAATGCGAGATCACCATGAGCCCAAAGTCCTCTAACAGTTCTTGGCTGACTAAAGAGGAGCTCATAGAACAGATCAAAGACGATGGAAATGTTTTCTGTGTAAGTGAAACTTCTACCAAAATGTTTTCTACCACTGGAAAAACAGCAGTGACTGTTTCCAACGTTCAGTCATTCTGCAACTTGAGCAGCTTTTCTCCTGACAAAATGAATACAACTTTACAGACTTCTGCTGCACTGATTATTAATGATTCCCCAAACAAACTTCCCTTAGTCAAAGATTCAAGATCTTCACCAGTTTTGATCTCTAATGAGATGCTCTTCAAGGATCCCTGGATGAAAATGGATTCCTTCAGCCCTGATGAACTTGAGTTAAAGCTAGAGAAAGAAACGCCTGAATTAATAAAGAGTAGACGTGCTTTAGACAAAAACAGTTCCAGCAGTTGTGAAGCAGAAGGTTCTCCTGATTCTTTCAAGAGGGTCATTGATGGATGTGAAATGGTTCTAAATGCCTCAGAAAGCATAAATCCTGTGTTTCCAGCGAACACCCTTAGGACCGGCAGCCTTCCAAGGGCATGGAATCGCCTGAACAAGCAAGATGACCTTTATGAGTCTTCCAATCGCTACATGAGTGGAGACTATAAAACATTCAGAGTTACCACATCAACTCCTTGCAGTCCTCGAGCCACACTGGAGCGAAGAGGATCATCTGGAAGGCAAGGGTTCTTTACTCGTCCGAAAGGAATTCCACCCTTACCACCTGTTAGGAAGTCGAGTCTTGACCAGAGAAATAAAGCCAGTCCCCAACATAACTCCACAAGTAACCAGGGTCTAAACCTGCACTTACTTTTTTAGGCAACACACCAGAAGACCAGGGTGTGAATGATAAACAAACAGGAGCACATTTTGAAAGTACCAGGCTTTTCAATGCCAAGCTTGAGCTTTTGGCAAACAGAACAAATTCTCTGGAAAAATCTCATGTTACTTACTATGATTGTCATTCCCTCGAGAGAAGGGAGAGACTGATGCCTATTGGATCTAAAGGAGCTGTAGTGGTAGATGGCACCATGCCCCGAGTTGGCAGAAGCGCCACACGAAACTCTATCGCTTCTCTGACCAATGGATCAAACTTCAACTCCAATGTATCACATTCATCCAAATCAAACCAATCGAAAATCTCTGCTGTTACCAAACTCCTCATGGCCAGTCCCAAATCTCGAAGCCTTTCCCACATCTGGCACCAAGACCTTAAGCTTCTCCACCAAATCTCTTCCACAGACAGTGAACAGGAGCTCCAGTCTGCCCCCAAATGGTAAAAACCCAAACCAGAATTCTTGGTCAACTCAGTCTCTTAGCCGCAACAGAGGATCAGGGCTTGCCTCGAAGCTGCCCCTTCGAGCAGTTAACGGACGAATCTCAGAAATTCTACAGGGCATTGCTGGCCAGGCTGGTCCGGGACAAGGCAGGGGCAGTGCTGACAAAAGGGGAGGACCCGTACAGGGTGCAGAAAAACCAGCGGCGCATACGTTACCATCCCCTTACAGTAAGATTACTGCTCCACGAAGACCACATCGATGCAGCAGTGGTCATGCTAGTGACAACAGCAGCGTGCTGAGTGGAGAGTTGCCCCCAGCCATGGGAAAAACTGCCCTTTTCTACCACAGTGGCGGCAGCAGTGGCTATGAGAGTATGATACGAGACAGCGAGGCCACAGGGAGCGCATCTTCGACTCAGGAGTCCATGAGTGACACAAGCAGCTCAGTTAGTGGACAAAGAAGCCTGAAAAACCCAAAGAAAAGGAACAACACAGGTGAGAAAAACACCAAACAATCAGAGCATCTTATAGTCTTTCTCTTACTGATAATGTTTATAAGGAAGAAACTTAAACACTGCTGGGACCCAGAGCGAGGCCCATAACCTACAATTGCTTAGATGTATAAAGGAGATAATGTAAGTCCCTCTGGATAAGGACACCTGCCAAATGCTGTAAATGTAAACTAAGAACTGTATGAACATGCTAGTTACTGAGAAGGTCACACACACAGACACACACATCCCTATATGGCCAGTCAGCAGGACATTTATGTCGGAGTTCTGTCAGATTATATCTGTTATTCTGCCCAAGTGAAATTTAATAGAGTTTAAACAGACAGTGCCAGTTTTCCATCTGTGCCCCGCTCTCCTGCCATAGTGTTTATGATAACCATCTTGAAATAAACAGACCTCTGGTGCTAAGGGTGGTCTATCATTATTAAGTTCCCCAGTCCTTCTCCACTTTGCCTTAGGGCAAAAGCTTTCTTCTGCAGTTCAGTAGTCTTTCCTGTCTGGAATCTGACGGTCCTTAAAGCACACTACATAGTGTTTATTCTCTGTGCATTTTGAGTTGGGTCCTAATTAAGCAGTTTTCCTGTAAAAATTTAATTCTCGGACTAATACCAGGTTTTCCTTTACGTAGTGCACTTTATGCCGCATAAAAAAAGTCATTTTAGAAATAATTAGCATGTGTGCTAATAAAATTAACATTGATGTTCACTTTCTTAGGAAACCAGCGAAGGCGCCTCATTCCCAGTTTGACCCTTGACCCCACTTCACCAGTAAGAAAGCCAATCCTGAGCCCTGGAGTGCGCTGGGTTGATGGTCTGCATCAGCCCCCTCAGAGGGGCGTGGCTGAACCCTTCGAGATCAAAGTTTATGAAATCGATGATGTGGGAGCGTCTGCAGAGGAGGCGGACTGCTGTCAGTAAGGTCACATGACCTTGATTATTACAAATGTTTTATTTATGTTTTAACTTCCTGTTTTTGTTACCTGAGGGTCAATGAACATGCTGGGTGGGATGCAGGAAGGGGAGTGGACGGGTGTCCGAAGCAAGTCCTGGTTCACTGCAGAGGTTTAACGTGTTCTCCTTCTGGTTTTAGGGTGTCGTGTGTTTCAGCGCCAAGCTGAAGATTGTGGAGCATCGACAACAGAGGATCTTTGAGATTCAAACAAAATATGAGTGGCTGAAGAAGGAACTAGAACAAACTAAGCAGCACCTGATGTTGGAGCCTGAGCAATGGAGTGCTGAGTGTGAGACACTATTTATTAAACACTATCACAACAAGAATAAAATTCAATAGCATTATCAGCATCATCAAAATTCTCAATTAAATATAACAAATTAAAATGTATTATTACAATTATTCATTCTAGTAAGTACAATAAAGAAATAAAACACTGGAATGGAATAAGTGTAACATTAGATATAATAGAAGAAACAGTGTTGAGCTGTGATGTGTTTGTTCTCTCTCAGTTGATGTGGAGCCTGTTTTCGAGGTCGACTCTCTGGAGTATCTGGAAGCTCTGGAATTTGTTACTCAGCAGCTGGAGACTCGAGTAAATTTCTGTAAAGCTCACCTGATGATGGTCACATGTTTCGACGTCACTTGTCGCCTCCGGTAACCCCGCCACAAAACAGAAAGTGCAACAGAGCTCAGAGCGATTGAGCTTCTGTAACAATAATAAGAGAATCAAACAAAAAATTTAAACGGACAAACTTTAGACAGTCGTGTCTCATGCCCTGGGTTGGTCCCCAAAACACAAGTTAGAAATTTTCTGCTTCGACATTAATTCCCATTGGAGGAAGCAGAACTTCAGACGAAGCTTGTGGTGACACTGCTAAAGAACATTTAGCATCAGCACAGAAGCATGTTGTCAGCTAGAAAATGCAACTGTAAATAGTTTGCCTGCTTGTGATATTTGAACAAGGCATGACAAAAAGACAGAAATTAATAAAAAGTAAAAAACAGAAAAAGGAGGTGAAAAGGAGGAAAGTGCCTTGTGAAGAACTTCGGTGTCCTGATGAGTCATGCAGAGACGGAGATCACAGGACAGGAAGTGCTCACGGAATTCGGTGTTTTCTCGTCAAGCTTCTTTGTACTAATCGTGTTTGTAAATGTAAATCTGTTTTTATTATTGTTATTATTTTTCATTTTAAGACAAAATATAAAAAACTGTTTTATAGCATGTTTTATCTTTAAAGGTCCATAAGAAGAGAATGAATATTTAAAAAAAACAATTAACATGAAATAAAGCAGCGAGGCTCAGAACTGATCAATCAATCACTCATCCAGATAATCATTACACTGCCATGTACAACACACTTCAGGGTTAGCGTTAATTAATTGATCTATGTAAACTCTCTGTGTGTTGTCTTTCTGGTCTCTCTCTGTGTTATCTTCCCTTGGTGCTGTTAGTTATTTAAACGTTAGTGAAACATTCTGATTCGGTGCTCGATACAGTGTTAATGTTTGTATATTTAATAAGATAAAGAGAAACATTTCTCATCACTCTTTTGATGATGGTTGTTATTTGTTTTGTATTTGTTTGTAATTTCTTTGACAGATACTATTTCTTCTAATTCTATGTGTAATGTGTGTGTGTGTTTTATTCTTCATAATTTTTGGCTTCCTCATTAAACTGAAATCTTTTTCATCTCACTTAAACTGTGTTTGTACAGATAAAGAGCAAAAGTCAGGGTGTGATTGCTGTAACTCTCATTGGTCACTGCATGACGGGGTTTAAACTGATGCCAGTTTAGGGTCAAGGGTTACTCAGGATGAATGTATGAGCTTGGCGGCGTTTTTGTCCTGAGAGAAAATTTGAGACTGAGATAAACCTTTAAGAACACACTTGTCTCTCTCTTTTCCTGGATTTTTATTTGAAGCTGATACGTGTGTAAATTATTGACATGGAGGAAGTGTATAAATAAACTCTCTTTCCTTGTCTGATCTCATCTCCGCTTAATTTAGCTGTTTTACTAACCGTTTTTGAGCGAGGGCTGCAAACCAAACACCCTTATTGGCCCTGTATCAGACCAGCGTGTCTAATCTGGAGAAAAAGAAACCGTTCGCCTGCTGGTAGCCTGCACAACACACAGACACACACACACAAACACTACCTCCTCACTGTCTGGCATTAATACTGACCTACAGAACGTCTACAGAATATATTTACAGTTCATTCACGAGGTCGGAGTTCAGTTAATCCAGAGTCCCCCACATTTCTCCTTCAGCACATGGCTGAGGTTTGAAGGAAGAAAATTAATATTTAGACTCGTCTCTCAGCCTCACACTCAGACAACTTTCTGCACACTTCAACAACAAGAGGATGATCAACACCATGAGTCACCTTCATCACTTCATACGCCTGAAAGAGTAACAGAGAGAGAAAGAGAGCGTTCGATGAAGCGTTTTATAATGTATTTTAGGTGTATAAATTTGCTTTACAACAATGTCATTTTTATAGTTATTTGAATGGAACACTGCTGAATTGAGAGAAAAATAAAAAGAATAAATTATATAATTTGTCATTAAAAGTGCAGCCTCTTCTAACACAAATAAAATTAAGCAAAAATTTTAATTGCTTAATGATGATGATAAAAAAGAATGATGGTAATGATGATGATTGTTTTATTATGGTAATGGTATGATTATGGTGATGATGATGATGATAAAAAGAATGATGGTAATGATGATGATTGTTATTATGGTAAATGGTATGATTATGGTGATGATGATAGTAATGATGATGAGTTTTGTTATTATGGTAATGATGATGGTATGATGATGATGATAATATGATGATAGTGGTGATGATGATAATAGTCATGATGATTGTGAATTTGATGGTATAATGATATGATGATAGTGATGATAATGAAGATAATAGTGAAGATGATGGTGAAATTGATGGTGGTCATGGTGATGATGGTGGTCATGGTGATGTTGGTGATAGTAACAATAATGATGGTGGTGATAATGATCATGGTGATGATAAAGGAGATGATGTTGATGGTATTATGATGATGATAATGGTGATAATATAGATGAGATGACTGTGGTGATGATGGGTATGACAATAATACATGGTAGTGACATGATGATGGTGATGACAGTAATAATGGTGATGATGCTGGTAGAGATGATGATTATGATGATGATAAAGATGGTAGAGATTATGATAATTGTGATAATGATGAAGATGCTCATGATGATGATAACGGTGGTAATGGTCATAAGGATGATTGTGATGATGCAGATGATAATGAGGATGATGCTCATGGTGATTATGGTAAAAATGATGATAATTATGTTGGTAATGATGACGGTCATGATGATGATGGCGTTGATAATGATGGTTTTGATAATGGTCATAATGATTAACCTGTTTGAAGGTTCTCCTCGGCATGCTCCACTTCTCCGCAGTAGTGCTGCAGTTTTGCGACTCTTAGCAGCTGCACTGCGCATGACGGGTGATGATCAGGATAATGCAGACTACACACACGCGCACACACAACCATACACACAAAAACACACATGCACACATCAACTCAACACACTGTGTGTGTTATGTATTGTACAATACCAACTGATCAACTAGTTAAAGTCGACTAGCTTTTAAATACTAATACTAATCACACTCACAGGTATGGTTCCAGTGTCCTGGAGCCGTACAGCAGCGCAGTATCATACTGACTCAGACTAATGCAGGCGTCCATTAGTGTGTCTAACACTCTCAGCATGTACACATTACTGTCAGGAACTTCAGCAGAGCTTTCAACAATCACAGTCTGACACGCCTGCTGAAGCTCTGCCCACTCTGACACGGATCACTGTTAAAGGAACTGATTTGAGGTGAGAGCTATAAGCTACATTTGTCTCTTTGCTATGCGTTGCGTTTAGCTGTTTCTGTGAAGACACCATTGTGTGCACAAATAAATCTTGATTTTTGTTTCCTTATTTCCTGAGCCTGCCTGAATTTAATGTCAGTAAATTACCTTTTAGACCAGTTTAGACAGACAGATGGTCAGAGATAGACAAATAGACTGAGACAGACATAAAGACAGCCAGCCAAAAAGACAGACAGATGAAGGATACTCTCTTCTTGCCGTACATTTTCCAGGTGAGGCAGTGAGTCTCTAATGACCGTCCACCTGGACTCTTCCCCCATCAACATAATACAGTCCTAACACACACACAGAGTAGAAACAGATGTGCACCATGCTATGAAATCTCAGCAAAACAGTGTGTGAGTGTGTGTAGGTGTGTTATAGATTATTATTCAGCAGGAAGCTGTCATGAGTGACGACCTTATCTACAGCGAATCTGTCCATCACCTTCAAACCATCATCATTCTGTTTTTCACACACTGTCCCTAACATTTAAAATATTCACACACAACAGTGTAGAGTGTGTGGTTAGGTGTGTGTGTGTGTGTGAGCATTTTTATGGCTCTGTTAGCATGTAACAAACCTGATGAGAATTCTGCTTAGCTCTTTTCCATTCACACTGCAAAAATGGAGGATCCAAGGGGGGATTTTCAGAGTATGAGAATGTGTGTGTGTGTGCGTATATATATATATATATATATATATATATATATATATATATATATATATATATATATATATATATAAATATAAAATATATGTATATAAATATATATATATATATATATATATATATATAATATATGTTTGTGTATGATCTTACACTCTGGTCATCACTGCATCTCTGACACTGACACAGGAAGTGAAACTGATTTAGAAGTTGAGTTTGTCTCTCCACACGAGGAGCTAAAATATCTGTATAACTGATACACAACTGCATGCACACACACACACACACACACACACACAAACACATATTAAATTGAAACATTCTGTGAAATCTCCAAGTTTGTGTGTGTGTGTGTGTGTGTGCGCAGCGCGCATGTGTGACCTCCTCAGATGACTGGATTGGCATTCCAGTTCTTAAGCGGAGACGGACCTCTTTATTCATCCAGGGCTTCTGATTAAAGTACGTAGTGATTTGCTTTGCTATTGATAGTAGCGGTAATGGGATATAGAACATAGGAGGTGCATTTATTTATGTCCGTGTGAGAGTCATAAGTAGCTTGAGACAAAAAGGTACTTCAGTCTGTTGAAATCGGTCCTGTAATACAGTCTGTCTCGTTTGCTTATACTCTTAGTGTTGTTATTGAAGGCTCCACACGTTTGATGAGCGGAGTGTATCTGAGAGGTAGAAACAATGAAATAAAATTTTGGAAAGAACTGTTCAAGTTAGTAATTATATCATCACCCCCAAAAAGCAAGCAGGTCTCGCGTTCGATTTCCTGGGCAGGGGCCTTTCTGTGTGGAGTTTGCATGTTCTCGCCGTGCTCGCGTGGGTTTACTCCGGGTTCTCCGGTTTCCTCCCAAAAACATGTATGTTAGATTGATTGGTGATTCTAAATTGCCCATAGGAGTGAGTGTGTCCCTGTGATGGACTGGTGACCTGTCCAGGGTGTCCCTCCTTTCGCTTTTTCAGAGACAGCTGGGATAGACTCCAGCAGATGCCCGTGACCCTGCATTAGGGAATAAGCGGGTATAGAAGATAAATGAATAAATAAATGAATGAATGAATAAACGAATGGCCTTACAGATCCATTTTCTACCAAAATTTCATTTCATCATTTTTTCTTTAATTCATAATCATGTCTATGGTGGGGGTCAAAAAACAGACAGAATTACACACATAATAAAACAATTATTTCGATTAAATAAGCATGTGAGTGCCAAATCAAAATAAGGTGTAAGGTTAAAAAATAGAATGTCATGGTAAGGGTTTAACGAGATGAACAAACACAACCTGGTATGAATTGACTGTTCAAGAACTGAACATGGAACAGGTAAACACAATAGGACAATGGTTCAATAACAGGGCAGGAACAGAGACAGTTTTAAAGAAAAAACAAAAACAAGCATATGACATGTTCATACATGCCGCTGTAAATAAAAGCACATGACACGAAAGCAGCAGTTGGTTATATATATATATATACACATGATATATGTATGGGTGAGAGGGATTAATAGATGTTAGTGGTTCAGATGTTGGACTGGTGATCAAAAGATGGTAGGCTGCCACTGTTGGGCTTCTGATCAAAGCCCTTTAACGCGGAATGATCAGATGGATTAGAATAAGATGAATGTAAGTTGAGGGCATGAGAATGATGAGAAAAATAAATGTTTCATACCTACAAACATTTTCTAAGGCTATATATATATATATATATAAACATATAAACCCCTAACCATAGGGTTGAGTTTACACATATACACATACCCTCGTGCTCACTATCACTCACACGTGCGCACACTCACTCTCACACACACATCACTCTCACTCTCTCATACACACACACTTACGACCACACACATACTGTTGTTTTGCATAAATTTTTTTTTCCCTTTGAAGCCCCAGATCACAAAAAATAAACACAGTGTGAAGTCCGACATATGGAGAACAGCACCGGAATCTCCATTTCTCCCATCACATTTCAATGCAAGTTCACAACGGCAAAAAGCTCGTAAACTCTGGCGGCGTATTAGGAGACAAGGTTTACTTTCAAAAATGAAGCCTAATAAAAGCATTGCTCTGGATTTAAAGTGCAGACGGACTCATTATACTCACTATCTAGGTAATAATATAACCAAAAAAAAAAACGCCTTAAAAATATTTCCTTTGGTTTTGTCACTATATAAACACCAGGTCTGGCCAGGAGCACACTTACTTACCCTGCTGATTGCACATTAGTGTTTTTATTTCCCTCACCACAGCATGAGATGGTCAGCCATGTTTCTAATCCTGCGTCTGTCCTGGGTGTTTTATGTTAAGAGATTCTCCTCGAGGGTGGTCCACAATCACTGGCCCAAAGCAAATAAACCACGAGATTAGTGTGTATTGCTTCTCCGCAGGCCTGAAGATAGCATCGCTGTTTTCCATTTCCGGAATAACAAGATAAAAGGTATGTTTGCGTTTCCTGACAGGAGTCACACAGCCACGCAAGCTTCCATATTTGAATACGTCAAAATGTCAGTGTACGACAACAATTCCATTCATCATCTTTTAATCTGGTTTACCATGTCAAGTGTCGCACTTATCCTGTGACTTATGTGTTGATTTTCATCTCAAAGAGTGCGGACAGCTTTCATTCAAAAATGTGTGCCTTAGGGATTAGCTGGTATTTATATCTTCTATCTTCAATTATATCTTCTTACTTAAGACTATTTTCAACTACCGTATTGCAATGTAGGCACTGCGGTACCTTAAATGAGTGTGAAATGAGTGGACAGTTTTTGGTTACGGCATGTAAGGAACACTTGCCTTGGCAAATAACAGGCCAAAAGGGTCATTTGTTTGTAACTGTAAATAAATAAAAATCACTGGTCTCCCCACTGAGGTTGGTTTTATTATTTTTATTCGTTTCGTCCTTCAGTAAATTCTCCTTCTCCTCTCCCCCCACCTGTGTCACAAATTGTTCAACCTTCTTCCATCGAGGAGGAGATACAGGACCATTCGCCCCAGAACCAGCAGGTTCAGGGCCAGTTTTTAACCCCACAACCATAAATCTCCTAAACTCTACACCGCTAGGACATTCATGTCTCACAACACTTCACCATCTCACAGTTCTGCCTCACTCTGTACGTTCTGCTACATTTTTTTTGCTGTATAAAATTGTTTATATAAAATGCACATTATAATGTTTATCACACTATTTTGTCTATAGTAGTAGTAGATCCAAACCCAATTAAGGAACATTAAAGACGGGGCCAACTTTGTCGAGGCACCGTGTAAAGACCTTCAACCCAGTAACATTGTGGGAGGATAACATGAATTTACATGGAGAACTTTGGTAAAGCAGTAACATACGGTCAGGTTTGAACCGGAGCCCACCAGTATCCGCTGCATCACTGCCACCAAATTGCATCTTATTATCCACAATTACATACTTTCATTGAACTTGCTGTGGCATCATACACAATCTAAAATGATTAAAAAAAACACATTTTTATGGTTTTTGTCTAGTTCCTCCAAAAATCCTGCATCAAAGATTTTCTATTTGGACCAGGATCCACAGGACCACATTAAAGAACCCAGAACTATTCATTCCAAAAAATTAAGATATTCTGTATTCAACCAAAAACATCATAAAATCATAGAGATAAGAATCAACCGTTTCATCAAGCATACACTTGTGGCAGATTAGTGGTTGTTCAGGAAAAATAAGCAAAATGAACTGGTCCAAAATGATATTACAACTGACTGAATCAAATCCTCTGAATAGTCAAGTAAGTAGATTATTTTGTGTTTTGTGACGGTATCACATTTAAAGTCATATCTTAGGGCATTAAAAAAATTTACGCAACTGGTAGAGAAGCTAAAATATTGTAAATAAAGTCCGACTGATATATCAGACTGCCGATTTTGTCACCTTATATGAGCCTATAGCAGATATGTCGGTATCAGCAAACATGCTGCCGATATTAACTTTTTTTAACAGAAAACATAACACAGTTTAGACGGACTCAGAATTCAATCAGAAATTTCAGAAAATTGTATTTTTGATGCATTAATAAAGACAGGTGAGTATAATTAAATCAAATTTATAAAAAAAGATAATGGATAATAAAGTTTATTGTTACATTGATAAATACCCTGCATATATATGCTGTTTGATCAACACATTCTAGATATCATTGCTAAAATGTTTTTATGTTTTTATATCGTGTTCTATATAAAAGTACCAGTCAAAAGTGTGGACGAACAAATGCCGATATATCGATATCAGATCTTTTTTTAACTTTCTGATATCAATTTTGGCATCTGTGCCCTAAAAACCCATATCGTTCAGGCTCTAATTGTAACACAGTGGTCGAATTAAGTGCTTTCATATTCAATTGTGTGTTTAAAAAAAAAACCTGCAACAATCCAGAAAACGTTGTTTAAAAAGACAAGATTTTCCTCTAGCAATGCAAATTGTGTGACCAAAACTTGGCTGGTCTGACACACAACCAGTAAATCTAGCTCCTGGTGTTTTACCAGCGTGCCAACTTTCGGGCATAACATACACCTAATCCAGTTTAATTGTCAGATCCATTAAGACAGTCAAAAGTGACAGAAGTTAAAAGTGCAACAAGTTCTACAGGGTAGAACAACCCCAGAAGCAAGTGGGAAGAGGCACCAAGAAAACCCACCCTGTTTTAGACTGAAACACATCTACCATTTATCTACAAAAGACTCTTGTATTAAGCATCCAGGTAGGTGGCATTGTGCTGGAACACTGGCATCATGTGATGCTGCTTAAAAGGTGAGCAACTACACCCTTAAGGGCCCAATCAGGAGGAGAAAAAAAGGGAACTGTCAGTATCTCCAACCCTCAGGCGCAGGAAGAATCTGCAGTCTTGGGTCCCAGGCTTGTCACACAAACCAGATGTGACTCTTTGATGTAAGCAGGGTTAGCTGCTGTATTTGATGTATGATACCCTTACATACATGTGATCCCTTTATATCAAGCCCCTGTGTCACTCACAGGAGCGTCATCTTTGTCTGATATGCAACACCTACCAAGACCACCTTTAGTAGATTAAAGACCAGGACCGTGTTGGTTGGGGATTATGACAATTTGGGAGGTCGGTCTCGAATGTCGCTTCAATTTATTTTTTTTTTTTCTGGGCACAATTGGGCGAATCCTTACAAGTTCAAAAGTGGTTCACAACAGGGATAGTCTTGGGTTCTTTAAAAACGGACAGTTATAGCTGTACCTGGCAAAGACATGGATGAAAAACCTGGCATGAAATTGTTGAGTAACCTTTGAACCAGGGTATCCTAATATTTCTACTCGCACTGCACCTCTGTGGAATAACCAAGTCGGCAAAGCGAAATGGGTTTCAGTTACGGCTGAGAACCGATGGCGGGTGGCTCTGTCTTTTTTCAAAGCATTGCCGCTGCTCTGCGTATAATCTAATGGACACTGCTGTATTGTCTTTTTTTTAAAGACAAGAGCTGCATTCTAATGAAAGGCTTTGAATGAAAGTAAAACCAGATGGAGGGAATAAGAGTTAAAAGCAGATCAAGCAGGTCATGCACTTCCAAACTTAACTCATCACACAAGCAGATGAGGTTATTTAATAAACCACACAGGACCATGGACCATGTTGTGGCTGTGCATAGGGGGGAATGCTGACAATTCAGATTTAACATGAAGAACGTCTACACCTTATGACATTTGGAAAATGGGGGACATCTTACTTCTTGTCTACAGAATAAACCTTTTCGCCCCAAGGACGCGCACACGCTGCACAATCCCAAATCTCAAGTGAATATTTGTACTACACAATTATGTGCAAGAAAGAAAAAGATCTGGATAAAGAACTGGTTGCAAAAAAGAAAAACATTCTTAGGTGTTCTCCATTTCTGTTTCTAATGTTCTAGAGACCAATCAGGCGGTTCAAGGTCAGTGATCATATGATCAAATGCTTTACCTAGAACCTTTCAACTACTGATAACTCATCAGCAATCCTATAAACAATCACAACTGGAACAGAACTGAATGATACAATTACAAATAAGCATGTGATCCCGGTTTAGGCTAGCATGAGAATAATGACATCATTACTTTCCTAATGATATTCATTTCATTGATCAAACTGAGCAATTAGGGGTTTAAGGCCCAATAGGGACAGCTTGGTGGTGCTGGTAATTAAACCTTAACCAGTGAACTACCACTTTACCATAGTAAAAAGTAAAGTTTAGCTGTTTGTTTTACTTTTTCTTTAAGTATTGTGATATGTATTGTGTTGCAATATATCATGATATAATTTATCGTATAGTTGAACTGTATCGTATTGGGGAGGGGAGGCCCTTGCCCCTAGCACTTGGGCACCTTAGAGAGAAGAAATAGGTGTAATATCTTTGAAGAAAATTGGGTGTAAAATATTCACAAAAAATGTGTATAAAAAATTACTTTTCGAAACTTTTCCATGAATATATATTTCTAATTTCATAAAGTTGAACATGGACACGACCTTAATGTATGCAATGTCATTTTTTTGGCCTCCGGTAAAGTTCAATTTGAACAAGAAGCATTGTACTGATCAGGTCGAGTGTAGAAGTTCCTCTAATAAATCAACGAACAATAAAATTGCTTTGAACGTGACCTTTCTGGATAAATTAATGAAACCATACCACCCTTTACTAGATAAACAGCTCCAGGGCCATAACGTCGTCAGTCTCAGTTCTCCGCAGACCAGCTATTTATCATCTATCAACGATATTATCGCTATCATTGTTTAAACACCTGACAATCGAGATCAGAACAGGAAACATCTACACTACTAACACCACATCACCTAATGGATTTCGTTTTGCATTTTCAGAGCAGAGACGAGGACATAAAACCATCAAAAACATAAAATCAGCTTCATGATCATGCATCTGAAACATGAAATCACTTCCTAGGTTCAATAAATCTGTAAGACAAAACGCAGGACTTTTAAACCCACATCAGAGCCAATATAATTAAGCATGACAGGATCCAGGTCAGGGGTCGGGAACCCCACGGCTTCGGAGCCGCATGTGGCTCTTTTTTTTATCCCTCAGCTGCGGCTCCCTGTGGCTTTA
The DNA here is from genome assembly GCA_005784505.1 of Bagarius yarrelli. NCBI lineage: Eukaryota > Metazoa > Chordata > Actinopteri > Siluriformes > Sisoridae > Bagarius > Bagarius yarrelli. The sequence continues at coordinate 2,158 of VCAZ01000183.1, read as the reverse complement.
GAAAAAAAATAAATAAATCAGAATAAATTATTATTTAATTTACATTAATCAGGTTGACAGCTGACTGCACGCTTTTTAAATACAAAAATACGAATATGACACAAATAGACATCATCGGCACACGACTACCTGCCATTGAGTCTCTTTACCATGGAAGACGTCTGCACAAGGCACATAAAATTATCAACTCCTCCTCCTTCCACCCCAGTCACAAACTGTTCAACCTTCTTCCACCCATCGAGGAGGAGATACAGGACCATCCGCACCAGAACCAGCAGGTTCAGGGCCAGCTTTTAACCCCACAACCATAAATTTTTCGGAACTCTACACACTACACCGCTAGGACATTCATGTCTCACTACACTTCACCCATCTCACAGTTCTGTACGTTCTGCTGCTACATTTTTTTTTCCTCTGTATAAAAAGGTTTATTTAAAATGTACATTATAATGTTTATCACACTAATTTCAAGGTTCATGGAGCTTAATTGTCATTTCAACCATACATAACACATGCAGTACACAGTGAGATGAAATAACGTTTCTCCAGGACCCCCTGGTGCTACACAAAACACAGAATTTCACAAAACAACAAAGAGCCACTAAACAGGATAGACATAAAGTGCATGTGTGCAGACAGGACATAACGGAATAGCGCCAACCATAGCGACAATTTGTCTATAAAATCTATACTTTCTGTACAATGTACACACAATGCACACTGCATATCTACACTTAAATATTGTATATTGTATACTTGTCAATATGTGCAAAGAAAATATGTGCAAGTTTTTTTATTTATTTACTTACATATTTATCTGCATTTGCACAGTTTTTACTATTGGTAGATGCTAAACAGCATTTTGTTATTTTATCTATCTATCTGCAGTATTTATAGTATCTATCTATCTATAGTACCTATACTATCTATCTACAGTATCTATCTAGCTGCAGTATCTATCCATAGTATCTATCTATCTATCTAATGAGAAAGTGTAATTTATCCCACTGTTTATTCAGAGTTCAAAATGTCTTTTATGGCATACAGACATAAAATGTCATGTTCGTTGTAGGAGTGCAGTGATTTTATAAATGCAACACAAATTATTTTTAATACATAGCATAAATGTAGTAAACAATATATGAAGTGTTACATTAATTTTAGATGTACAGACTTTGTGGCTCAGGATGTTTATTTTTTTGGGGGGAAACTGTCCCAAATGGCTCTTTAATTGTTAAAGGTTGCCGACCGCTGCAGTAGGTGTGGTGAAATTGCTTCAGCATATACTTGTCCTACCTTATTTAACGCAGTCACATGACATTTAGGGTTTTATTAAAATGCCTAGAGACACAGAGGAACTGATCGAAGACAGACACCAGTACCAACCCGGAATGATTTCCATCCCAGATTGAGTATTATTTTATAAGGAAGATGAAAAACAAATTCTAGATTTAGTACTAAATAATTTCAGCTTTTAAGCATTTCTTTATTTCCCTTTCCCCGCTGTGCTTTTGGAGAAGATCCCAGGCCAAATGTTTGCTTGTAATTTAGGACTAATATAGATCTAAAAGGAGGAGATAGATGGATCTGACTGAGGAAAAAGAAGGAGGAGAAAGCAAGGATGCATTGCTGCTGGGTTTGGACATTACATCACAGAGTGATATTTGTAATAAAAAAAAAAGGCAAGGCATGTCGGGAAAGGGCAGGGAATGAGCTCAATGCCTTTCACTTTTCACAAGACTGCATCTGGGAAACATCTGCTTCAAAATATGTGTGTAGATGTTGTGTGTAGATGTGCGGCCATGTCCGACAGAAAAGCGCTAAAGCTGCTTTGCTTCGACAGCTGTTAAACCCTAGACTGAAAAAGGTAAACAAAAAACACGGTCACATGGGTGAAATGGTTTTTGCACACGTTGGCTGTCGGTCAAACCCGAACGTTAATAAATCACAGTTTAAGTAAGAAAGAAAAAAAATAAATTAATAGAAAAAACCTCTTACTTGAAAATCACATGACCTTTATGGCTTGGGTGGGCGTCTTGGGAGGAATTAAGAGATTAAGACTCGTAGAAGAATAATTAATTAGGTCTGATTGGTCAGTTTGATTGGAATGTTTTATTGGAAATGATGTAATAAAAGACAATGCCGAAGAGATGGAAGA